>VZTY01027427.1:7931-21450 GCA_013400935.1 Turnix velox | reverse complement strand
AGGAAGGAAGGAAGGAAGGAAGGAAGGAAAGAAGGGAAGGGAGGGACCTACATGGAAGAAAATAATATCCCAGCTTCTCAGAATCTTGAGTGACCAAAATATGAACCTCTGCAAATAAGAAATCTATCCCAAATACAAAACCACAAGGACATTTTCAGTTATTCACATCAAGAAATCAAACAAACATGATAATAATATGTAAGCAATGCATCATGTGATACTCTCAGCTACTCTTCAAACTGAAATGGGAAGATGGTCACTGATTAATGAGATTATAACACAAATTTAGCCAGTTTATTGTTATCTGAATGTTCATCACAAACCTCTGAGGTTTCAAGGACTGCATAGCTCTGGGAGAGCACAAAGTGTTTGACATGAAAAAGATACTGGCTTTGATATCTTTGGAGAAAGGAGGGTGAAGAAATTGGATTCTTCAGCGGCAGAAATCTGCCTGGCTCAGCTGTCAGGAGAATCCTGCCATGACAGACAACATTATGCAAGCATTATTATCCTCAAGAAATTTTTGCTGCACCTTAACTTGAACCATAAAATAACTACTTTAGGGGTACAGATCACATAACATCCAGAGATCCAGATCAGCAAAGGTGCAACAAAAACCCAGCAGGTGCAAGATTAGGTGCACTGTTTGCATCTCGTCTCTGCTTAATTAAGATCAGAAAGCAACATATATTTCTAATTGTGGAAAAGTTGTTAATAAAATCACAAATCACCTAACAATATGCTACAAGCTGCTCAGGGTGAGGCCCTATCCCTGGAGGGATTTAAGAGCTGGACAGACACAGAGCTTAAAGATATGGTTTAGGGCTGGTTCTTGTCAGAGTTAGGTTGATGGCTGGACTCAATGATCTGAAAAGTCCCTTACTGGTTTACAATATTCAGACTATTTGGGTTACACACACTGAGTTCAGCCAGCTTCTATCTTCCTTGCTCCCTAATTTAATGTAACACTACAGTGATTTTTAAAGCTTCTCCCTTACAAACAACTTCTCCACCTTCTCCTTACTCCTCCCCACAAACCCAAGCGCACTTTGCAATCCCTCTTCCCAAATTATAGAATCATAGAATGGTTTGGGTTGGAAGGGACCTTCATGATCATCTATTTCCAACCCCTCTTCCATAGGCAGGGAAACCTCCCACTAGACTGGTTGCTCAATGCCTCATCCAGCCTGGCCTTAAACACCTCCAGGGATTGAGGGGGCATCCACAACATCCCTGGGCAGCCTCTTCCAGTGTCTCACCACTCTCACATGAAAGAACTTCTTTCTTATCTCCAGCCTAAATCTCCCCTCTGTCCATTTGCATCCATTCCTCCTAGTCCTGCCAGTAGGAAAATGGGTTTTGAACTGGTTTCTTACAGAAATAAATATGCAACATCTGGACATGCAAGTGTTCTGTAATTTAGCCACCTACTTATTGTTCCCTGCAACATACAGTTTCCTATCAACAAGAGGGCGTATTTGGCCATTTAATAATAGATCTTATGTAAGACATTAGACCTGTTATTAGCTCCTTAAAACTACCTGTTTATTTTTTTTTTACCTAGATACTATTCTTCCTCTCTTCACATGTCATATTTTAAATTTTAAACATTACATTATGTCAGTTGAAGCCATTTGCAAATAGGAGGATTACAATTAGAACAGTGATCTAGCAACTATTTCCACTTTTAGCTTAGAACAGAATTGAGAAACTCAAGTGAGAGAAATATCTTCTATGATTGCCAAAGATACCCTGTTCTTTTCCAAAGTTTCATCATCTTCATCTCCAGCAAAACAAATCAGATAAAGCACAAGAGCAGTTAAACTTCATACAGTTTGCAAAATAATTATGGATTATTTCCACACCCACATTATATTACACAAGAAGGAATTATACAACTCAAGAAACCACCAGACAAAGAAAATTTTTGGAGACAAAAAAAACCTCCCAACTTAAAATTGGAGGACTTGCATTCCATGATGAGTTTCAAATACAATTGGACTGGAATTTATCAAAGTCCAGCTCAAATCCAACCTGAAGGGAACACTGCTGGAACCTCATGTTCCCTGTGATCTAATAGCTTTGAAAATTGTAACACAGCAGTGCCTAAAAGGGTAATTTTTTCCTTACTCTTTCCATAGTGTGATGTTCCTACAGGGTGTAGGGTTAGTAAATAAGTGGGATAATACCCAAGAAATTCTCCTGGTACACCAATAACATAGGAAATGGCATAAATACCACTGATTTTTTGGGGTTTGTTCATTTGTTTGTTTTTCAAGTTTCTAAGCTATTTTAAATTTCTATTAAAATATTTCTGTTTCGGCACAGATCAGTTTTGTAAGAAAAGAATGTGCATTCTGAAGCCCTAAATTCTGAGAGAAATCAGATTAACACAGCCCCCCGAATATCACATAATATAACTTTTCCCTTCCTTTTACCCTTTCAACCTTTGAAAATCACCAAAAGAGCGTTTTTTTTTAAAGCCACAAAGAGTCATAGAGTGAACCTGGCTTTTTCTGAAGTGGGAAATTACAAACATTTCCTCTTCTGGTTCAAATAATTTCTTTTTCTTTTCTCTACTAAAAACAAGACAGAAATCTCCCCACAGATTAACCACACGACTGGAAATGCATTGATAACTTGAGAAATATATATTTAATTTTCACTTTGTGTCTCTATTTATGCACTTTTGAATGATGGAATAATTAATTGTTTCCAAAAAAATTTACTGTTTACCCATATACTCCATTCCACTAGGAGACTGATGAAATGAAGATAAACCTTAAAACAACCTCTATGCTCTCTTGTCCTAAATGCCAGAGAAATTATACCAAATTTTCAGCACCCTGTGGTTAGTAGAAGTTATCTTCAGCTGCTACTCCTTCCTAAAAAGGCATATCCTGGAAGTTAAGGATCATTAGGACACAGATATCCTCCAGTTAACTTACTTTTCTTGGAAATATTCAGCAGATCAGACAAAGAAGATGTTAATCTCATGCCTTCTAATTTGGCCATTCTCATTAAAAGAATCAAAAAGTTGAATTTTCTGAGTCTCCTGCTTCAAACTAGGCATTATCCACAAGATCATATTATAATTTCCTGAGATTTTAACTTCCTAAAGGGTAAAACAAGGGGTTGAATGAAAACGATGGCAACTTTCTGTGCTGAAATCACAAGATAGAGAGTGGTTCTAGAACTCTCTAAAAGTAATTTTTGAGAAAGAAAAATGGGTCATAGATGACTAGCACCGGGAAGACATAGCTGAGATAGAGTATTGTAGTCATGTTAGAGTCTATATACATAATTCTTTAAGTTTTGTGACATTATTTTGGCTTTTTCTGTGCTGCTTCATTTCTTTCTAGCTTTGTAATTTGTTTTACAGATTTGTGTATTAGGTTGCACACTTCTGTTTTGAAAAATATTGTGACATTTTTCTCAAAACCACAAGACTTGAACCAAATCTGCTTATTCCAGCTGTGATTTTGACCTGCCAAATAAGCTGAGTGTCAGCTTCGAGCTCTGAGAGCTACTTCTGATGGCAGTGCCTGTCCCTGTTGTGATGCTAATTCAAGCAAAAGCCATTTATCGTTTCAGAACATACAATGTATTTGGTGTGAATTGTGCAGATTTACTCATCAAATTATATAAAACAATAAAGATCAAGAGGAACACCGTAACTTAGCCTATAATATCTAAGACCAAGCCCAAACCATTCTATTCTTACTTTAGTCATTGACTACAAGAAAGTGAATTGTTTTAATGAATTTTGTCACTACTTCCTGATTAAAAGAATTAATAAATTAAGAAGTATTTAGTTTTATAACAAATGCTGATCCAAGTCACCTGCTCCTGTATTTCACTTAGGTCTTTCCTCATCAGCTGGCAAAAAAAGGCAACAATAAAATGAACATTTTCCACTGCTCCTAACTATTAAAAGACAAAATATCCCAACAAAAGCATCAACAGATTCCTCAGTTGCACAGCTTTTGAGGAAAAATCTCACACGAGGATATTATTATGTCCAGATGACCATGAAAAGCCATGACCAGGCAAACAAGACAGGATGAAAACACCCCTCAAGATGGACACCATGAAGGAAATTCCCATACTTTTCAAAAGAACAACATCATTTAAATCAGAAAAAAACAATGAAAAGTTTTCCCAAAACATACCTAGTTTGGTTGGACACTAGCAGAAGCATTTTTTTGTAAAGAAATATACTGAAATTTTATTTCCTACCAGGTCTTGCTCAGCACAACGGCAGCTCAGCAGAGATGTTGTCCGAGTTAAATGGTTATGCCATGGAGAAGGATAGTTCCTGGAAAAGATCAAAAATAAGAATTTTAATCTCTGATTACCAACCTCACCTCTTGCATTACATTACATCCTATGAAAAGGGTGAGAGAAAACACACATTTCAGGTTGCCTCTGAAACAGTAAAAAAAACATCCCATAGAATCATAGGGTTGCAAGGGACCTTTGAAAACCATCCAGTCCAACCCCCTGCAGGGAGCAGGGACATCTTGGCTTTCAATGTCTCCAGGCTTGATGTTAGCTCCTATGATTCTATGGCAACCTGGGCCAGTGTCTCACCACCCTCATGGGCAAGAACTTCCTCCTCATGTCTATAGAATCATAGAATTGTTTGGGTTGGAAAGGGACCTTAAAGACCATCCAGTTTCAATCCCACTGCCATGGGCAGGGACTCCTCCAGCTAGACCTGATTGCTCAATGCCGCATCCAGCCTGGCCTTAAACACCTCCAGGGAGATGGCATCCACAACCTCGCTGGGCAACTTGTCCAGGGAGGTGGCATCCACAGCCTCTCTGGGCAACTTGTTCCTATTTCATCTCTAAGAAGACACCTTCAATATCTACCAATATAAATTATGTCAACTTTTATCTCTTGGGGAATATTTCCATCACGAAAATTTCACTGGTTTAATTTTTTAGGATTTTTTTTTTTTCTTTTTAACTCTTTAAATCTATATTTTACCAATGTAGGGAGGCATTTCCAGGACATCTAGTGTGGCTTTACCTGAATTTCATCAGGGTTGGCAACTGCTTTCATTAGTGTCTTTTTCTGTTATCTTTTTCAAAGGCTGAGAAATTAATTCATCTGTAGGGATACACGCTCCCATAAAAAAATAGTTCTGATCTTTATATAGTAATGTAATTTAAATTAGTACCTAATTCTCTAAAGTCCACAATTTAGGACAGCGCAGAATCTACTGCAGCAACTAATTAAACACTTACTGTAAGGTTAAGTTTTTCATTAAATCAATAGGCCCCTAGTGTCAGTTACAAAGCCCTAATTACTATCCTGTAAATTTAGATTGAATTTGAATTAAGGACTGATTTCAATCTAACCACAGCATGTAAATATTGTAAATTACCAGAATTACAGTTCAATAAAATCAAATGGATTTCACTTTAGATAAACTAAATGCAAATGAGCCCAAGGAAAAAAAAAAAAGGAAAAAAAAAAAAAGAAAGCAAAAAAACAACATGTTTCTCCCCCCCTCAACATCTGCAGGAGAGTCTCGCAGATCGTATATTGCTTTGGCAAAGAGCAAGTCAGAACTTCAAACTCCTGCCACCGTTTACTCTGCCACGTTTTAAATATTTCATTATCTGCTCTGGAAATGAATAAATTTAATCTCTCCCAAGTGATCAAGTAAAATGATGGCTAATGTGCCCGCTCACTGCGTTGCTTTAGTTTGATGACTGTATTGTTGTGCTAAAGCACAGTATGAAATCAGGTTATCAGGTTAGAACTGGCAGGGATGAATAAAAAAAAGCGGTGCTGGGAAACACAAAACAACCCATTTTCAAGGCATGAATCATGCCCTTTGAAGATTCCTCGGGATAAAAAAAAAAAAAAAAGAGGGTAAAAATTACAGACAATGGGCACTCCAATCAAACAAGTGCAGAAGTCAAAATAATTGGGGAGTTTGCGGAATTCCATTCAGCTTCAAATGAGAGCTAGAGCTGCTGGATGTTCATAAAATCAGGGAAACAGTTAATATGTTAGGTTACAGAGAAAGGGAAAAAATCAAAAGAATGCCTATTTTGAGGGTCACACATGCAATTATTATGAGCTTTCTACTCATCTGTATACATTATTTCACTGCACATCACTAAAAGATGTATTATTTGCCACTCTACTCAGCTCTGGTGAGGCCCCACCTGGAGTAATGTGTCCAGTTCTAAAGCCCTCAACAGAAGAAGGACATTGAGCTATTGGAGTGGGTCCAGAGGAGGGCCACAAAGATGATGAGAGAGCTGGAGCATCTCCCTTCTGAGGACAGGATGAAGGAGTTCAGGTTGTTCAGCCTGGAGAAAAGGAGGCCCAGAGGGGACCTCAGAGTAGCTTCTCAGTACCTCAAGGGGGCTATAGAAAGGCTGGGGTAGGACTTTTTAATAGGATATGTGATGACAGGACTAGTAATAACAGATGCTGATTGGAAGAGGGGAGATTCAGACTGGAGATAAGTTCTTTCCTGTGAGGGTGTTGAGACACTGGAAGAGGTTGCCCACAGAGGTTGCGAATGCCCCCTCAATCCCTGGATGGCAGGATGGAAGAGGAACTGAACAACCTGATCTAGGGGGTTTCTCTGCCCATGGCTGAGGAGTTGGAATTAGAAGATCTTCAAGGTCCCTTCCAACCCAAGCCATTCTATGATTCTGTGAGTCTAAGAGCATTTAAGATTCTTAAGAGCATTTAAGAATGCTCTTAAAAATTCACAAAGATAATGTGCAATGTTCTACACTTTGTTCTTCGTTAACACACAATCCCGAAGAATAATGGAAGCTGATATAAAAATAAATAATTAGTATTAGTATTATCACAAAGGCTCAAAAAGTCACAAAGTAGTTAAGAAATGACTCCTGACACCTCCCAGATTAGAAAATATGGGATTTTTATACCACCAAATTCATTGCTAAATGCAGGAAAAATGGCAGAATGGACAAGTAGTCTTGTAATTGTCTTCCATGACTCCTAAGAGTCCCTATTCATACCATCATAGGGACCTTCAGAGGCCATCTAGTCCATCCCCCTGCAATGAGCAGAGACATCCTGCACTAGATCAGTTTGCTCAGTGCCTCAGCAAGCCTGGCCTTGGATGCCTCCAGGCTTGATGGGGCCTCCACCACCTCTCTGGGCAACCTCTTCCAGTGTCTCACCACCCTCACAGTTAAAGAATTTCTTTCCAATCTCCAGACTAAATCTCCCCTCTTCCAATTTGCATCCATTACTCCTACTTCTGCCATCCTGGACCCTATTTTAAAGTCCTAACCCATGTTTCTGGAGGCCCCCTTTAGGTATGGAGAAGCTAATATGAGGTCACCCCTAAGCCTTCACTTCTCCAGGCTGAGCAACCCAAAATCCTTCAGCCTGTCCTCAGAAGGAAGGTGCTCCAGCCCTCTCATCATCTTTGTGGCCCTCCTCTGGACCAGCTCCAGATATTTTAGGGTTGGTTCTTGTTAGAGTTGGGCTGATGGTTGGACTTGATCATCTGGAAGATCCCTTCCAAACAGGGCCATTCTGTGATTATACCCTTCTCTGACATAGCTCAAAAAAGCAATTAGATCTTCTCTTAGCCTTCGCCTCTGCAAAGTTCTCTTTGTACATCATCCTCTTTGCCTCCTTCAGCTGGGGTACAGAAGTGGCCACAAGTCCTGGACACAGAGAAGTAAGCACTTCTCTCAACCCACCACTTACATTGCCCCCTCAATGTGGGAAACCTTCACTGCTACAGGGGCAATAAAAAATCTAATAACCTAATAATCTAATCTAAATCTAATAATCTAATAATCTAATAACCCTGTGTTATCTTAGAAGCTTCTATTAATGCTCATTTATCTAGATGTAGAAAAAATAGTAATGGCTTGGCCCTTCTCTGCTTCATTTATCAAGGATATGATTTGAGCCAGAAGTGGGAATCAACTCATCATTTTTTTACTGCACAAGTGCTAAATTTATTTAGTATCTCTTCATTAAATATTGAATTATCTATTGTTAACAAGTAGGGACTGAGCAGCCTGGTCTAAGTGGGAGGTGTCCCTGCTCATGGCAGGGGGGTTGGAACTAGATGATCTTCAAGAAACCTTCCAACCCAAACCATTCTATGATTCTAGGTAGCTCATAATTTGATTTTATTACTAAAAAATTAATTGTTTGGATTACATGAAGAAAAACACAGCTCCAAATATGAATATTCCATGAAATGTGAGTGTATAAAATTGCAGCTGCCATTACTGAAAATACCAACATCATGCTTGTAATAGATTTTTGACACTATTTGAAAAAAAACCCATTAAAAAATAAAAAGTCATTTTTGCGATATATTTTATAGTAACAGTTACAAAGTATTTAAATTAAAGACATAATTTAGGATGAGCATTAATTGAGCATCTAGGCAACACGCACCGATATTCTTTTCTCCCAGCTTTGGAGTTACCTCTGCATTATAAACAAATCCAGAAAGAGAAAAGTCCTCATAAAAAATATCCAGGGCATTACTTATTTATATGTAAAACCTTTATTGTATTTTGTTATTTTAGATTAAATCCCGTTTCAATTCTATTCTCTCAGGGAAGCACTAACAGTTTGAGCCCAGCGTGAAAGCCATCAAACACTTGAGCTGAAATTTAGATTGGGCAATTTTGCCTGGTGAAGTAGAAAAAGGACATGTGGAATGGCAGGGAACAGAATGGCTTTTGGAAAGGCAGATGTTTTAATAACTCCTCGTCTGGTGGGAGCATCAAAATATCTAAATTTAAAACACTGAGATATAATAAAAGTTGCTGCTGTCAGGGAGAGTACTCTCTTTTACCAGAACATCAGTGAAAATGGGGAAATTTAATGCACATGGGGGCTTTAGATACATTTGTTTTGCAGTGGAGATGAGGAGTAACTGGAAGATATTAAAAGGAATTACCTCAGAATGCAACCTCATGAAGTTCAACAAGTGCAGGGTCCTGCACCTGGGCCAGGGCAGCCCCAAGTACAGATACAGGCTAGGAGGAGAGTGGCTTGAGTGCAGCCCTGAAGAGACAGATTTAGGGCTGTCAGTGGATGAAAAACTCAACATGAGGCAACAGTGTGTGCTTGCAGCCCAATAGCCAACCCAGTCCTGGGCTGCATCAAGAGAAGTGTGGCCAGCAGGTCAAGGGAGGTGATTTTGCCCCTCCACTCAGCTCTGGTGAGAAACCAACTGGAGTTCCTGTGTCCAGTTCTGGAACCCTCAACATAAGAAGGACATTGAGATGTTGGAGCAGGTCCCGAGGAGGACCACAAAGATGATGAGATGGCTGGAGAAGCTCCCTTATGAGGACAGGTTGAAGGAGTTGGGCTTGCTCAGCCTGGAGAAGAGAAGGCTGAGGGGGACCTCAGAGTACCTTCTCGATACTTAAAGGGGGCCTCCAGAAACACTGGGGTAGGACTTTCAAATAGGGTCCAGGATGGCAGGACTAGGAGTAATGGATGCAAATTGAAAGAAGGGAGGTTTAGGCTGGAGAGAAGAAAGAAATTCTTTCCTGTGAGGGTGGTGAGACACTGGAAGAGGTTGCCTAGAGAGGCTGTGGATGCCCCCTCAGTCTCTGGAGGTGTTTTAGGCCAGGCTGGCTGAGGCACTGAGCAACCTGGTCTGGTGGGAGATGTCCCTGCCCATGACAGGGGGTTGGAACTAGATGATCTTGAAGGTCCCTTCCAACCCAAACCATCCTATGATTCTCTGTTTATCTTTAAGCCCCTGCTGGAAGTTCGCAATGAATTTATCTTGGGGAAAAATCCTTGGAGAAGCTGAAACCTATTAGTTTTATTTCTTCACAAAGGAAAACTGGTTGGAAAGAGCAAGTTAACTCTCATTCACTCTTGGCTGCATAATTTACAATCTGGTGGAATTAAAATGACTAGGGAAGAAAAGTTTTATTAATAAGCTGCCTTCCCATACGTTCCTGAACAACTGGGTCCTATAAAAGAACAATGAAAGCCTTGTCACTTGGCTTTTGGAGATACAACACCAGTAATATATATATACATATATTATATATACTTTTTGGTGATACAGAACGCCTAATTGATGTCACCTTTCACAGAGGGGTTGGAAGTACATGATCTTTAATGTCCCTTCCAACCCAAACAATAGTATGATTCTGTGATTTGTTAACCCACGTGCTTTCCCCATTGTGGGGAAATATAAGAACATGCTTTTCTTATAGTTATAAAAATATATTAGGTACATAATGAGATAATAAAAGCCATATAAAAATATGTCTAACATTGAGAGTGTCATTTATGGTTTATCAGGTAAAAAGACAGATGGAATTGTCCCTGCAGATCCACTGACAAGGACAACCAGGGGTAATATTTTGTGGAAGTTAATGACTTAAAATAATTGCAAGGGTCATTAGTGTAACTACAGATTTGACTTTATATTTACTTGATAGTAATTACTGGGCAAATACAATAAAAATCTGCAGGAATTAAAACCAAAATGCCTTGCAAATTCTGTGTCTCTACACATTTTCAGTGAAGTTTTTAATTCTCTTTTAGGGAGGGGATTGTCTGTCAGGGTGAGCAGGGGTTAGTGGTCAACAAGGAGTGAAGACTATGGAAGATTAATGGGGATTAATCACTTCTGGATATGCTGAGCATTACTGCAGACCAAAATTACACTAATGGAGAAAGTTTTGGGGCTTTTTTTTCTTTTTTTATCCCATTTTTTCCTAGATTTTCCTCATTTGTTTTCCTCAGTCCTTACCTAGGTCTCTACTGATCACAGAGTGTCAGTATATGATGTCAGGTAGATTTTAGGTCTTAGGATATTACGTTCATGTTCTTATAATCCAGTGGCAATAAAAACATAGTATGTGCTAACATAGAATTCAAATGAGAAGGACAAAACTGAGCTGGAGCAAAGAAGAGAGGAGCTGAAAACACTTTGGAGAAGGGAACTTGTGACCAGGTTGTCCAGGCTTTATAGGTTTATATTACTCTGGTAGTAAGAAATCTGCAGAAACCATTTATTAGAAACAAAACCTTCTTATACCTTTGTTTAAGAGGGCAGAGCAAACAAGGTGATCAATGTTTCTCTGTAAATGCTTCAGTAAAATCACTTCATGCTGCTTTGCTTACAATAGAGAAAGCAGCCTGGAATTGTAAAAGAAATTTAAAAAAGGAAAAAAAAAAAAAGGAAAAAAATCTTTCTCAAACCCTCTTTCATTGAACGGGTGTCTAGTTGTAAAGATTGCTTTTAATTCTCTTGTTTCAGAAGAGAAAATAAAGGACAGTCAATCCATTAATAAAATGAAATGGAAGGAAATGTATGAGAGGCATTTTGCAACAATAACAACCCTAATTACAAGCACCTCAGCTAAACCAGCTCTGAAATACTTATTTGGGAGCTGCTTGAATAACATCTGCCCCACTTACCCTCCATTTCACTTTAATATTCGGAGTGCTAGTGTTGCCTATATCATCAATGTCAAAAAAACTAAAAAGTCTTATCTTCAACTTTCATTCCAAAGCTTCAAAAGGGCTTTGAATTTGCATCTTACTCTAGGGAAGATGGGAGTTTAAAAACATTTTTTTTTTTTCCCCAGCTTGCTCCATTAATTTCCGAGGAAAACTCACCTACTGCTGTGAATATGACAGTTCTCAACCTTGGTGTTTTTACAGGATGTCCCTCCCCAGGGAAGGACCAACACCATTCTGACTTAGCCTGCTGGAACTGCACCTCCTGCTGGGTAATCAGCCACTGCAGCATGAAGGGAGAGACCTCACTATGATTAACTGGATGCCCCTTTCGAATGCAAAAAAAAAAAAAAAAAAATAAAAAAAAAAAAAGCAAGCTTTCTAAGGGGTCAGAAAAGGGGAGGGGAGGGACAGAATAAAAATGCTTTGGGTAATCATCAATTTCCAGATAATTTTTTCCACTCACTCAATTACCAGCAGCACTTAGTATTTCATACATCTGGGTAGGCTTTAACTTCAAATCATATTCAGGGCCACCTATCAAATATATTTTCCTCCCAATTATTTCGGCGAGTCAAGAACAAAATTCATTTTGTAATGATTATCTGACTCAGGTAAAGCTGATTTTTCTATTACTCCAGGCCAAAGCCACTGACAAGGCCACGAAAAGGATTATTTTTCAGCAGTTTTGAGCTCAGCTAAATCAGCAGATAATGCCATCTATGATGCAGAGTGATCCTGGCCTAAAGCCCTCCTTCATTGTTCATGTTTCTCACATCTCAAATATGCCTCAGTGGCAAAAAAGCCCTACTCTAAGCATTGAGAAAAATTATTCTTTCAGAATTCTTTGGGGTTTATGCTCTGAGTCACATGAAGAAAATGTATTTTATCTAGTCAGTGGTGGTAACTTCATGTATGGCTTTATTATATGTAGACCCTCAAATAAGGATTCTTTTTACTCATTAACAACAGCAAAATCTAAACCAAAAAGCAAAAGCCAGAAGCAAAACACACTAAAGAAAACTCCATTTCTTCTGCTAAAAAGGGAATAAATTAAAAGCTCCCTGTTCATGATGGCTTTTCACATAAAGTAGTTCTCCTTCACAATCAGCTAAAAATCATGTGGACTTTCTATTGAAAATTGCTTTCATAGTTGAATTGATTGTTTGAATTTATATAACATAACACCTAAAATTAATCTTCCTTTGTTTTAAGATGGTTTTGGTCATTAGTTAAAAGAAAAAGTAATTTTCTTTATAGAATCAGTAATCAATGATGAAGACACAGTTTGCATTCTGTCTTTTTCATACTTAAATATGTATTTTAGTAACAAGATAAGGGATGTGCTCCATTTCATTAAGCTTTCTCTTCTATCAAATTTTGCATAATTCTAAATTTTCATATGATTTTTGATTTCTGTGATGCCATAGCAATCAAAATCTTTGGCTATGATGAACCCCAAAAATGTGTCCCAGGCAGTGAAAGAATATAATTTTATTTTAAAAATGGGGAAAGTGAGATACACAAAAGTGGCAAGAGGTTCTTCAGAAAAAAATAGCCTTAGCTAAGACCAGAAGACAAAACTTTAATGATTGTTTTGGCTTATTAATAAAGATGGATTGGATATAAACAGAAATTTTTCGTCTCCTAGAATTTTAAATTCATCTAGTTACTACTTAATTGTAGCTATTTACTATAAGCAAGGCCTCAGATCACAGTATGAACTCAGCTTTAACTGAAAGGCTCCCTTTCTCTTTGGCTGCTTATTCACAGAGGGAGGATTGTTTTTAAAACGTTAATTTAAAGAAATGGTAGTTTTAAAACTCTTAGTTTTAAAAATGTTATTTTTTTTAAATGACCTGCTGTCAAATCTTCTGATATTTATTTTTTTCTTCAGATGATAGCTCTAAACATGATGTATACTTTTCAGAAAAGCCAATATGGGAGGATTCTGTCAAGCCTTCCTGATATGGAATGTTAGAAAAATACTTCTGAGAACAAAGAACCATGGAAATTATAGGTCGAGAGAGGTTCTCCT
>VZTY01027426.1:18312-45758 GCA_013400935.1 Turnix velox | reverse complement strand
GTGGGAGGTGTCCCTGCCCATGGCAGGGGGTTGGAAATAGATGATCTTTGAGGTCCCTTCCAACCCAAACCATTCTATGATTCTAAGATGGGAGATGGAGCTTCGGTACGTTCCTCCCATCCCCCATGAGACACAGAGGAGTGGTTTCTTCTTCAGCTGTTCCAAAACAGTGAGTTAATACCCAAAACCCTGACAGTAAATCACATCTGTTTGTGTGACGCCGCTCACACGAGCGAAGCGGAAACTCGGGGTTCTGGAGGTGTGAAGCTCATGTGGATTTTTCCAGGTGCTCAGCCTGTGGTCACTGTGAGGTTCAATATTTTGGGGAAAAAAATTAAAGAAAAAAAAATTCTAAACAAAACATAATTCTAGTATTAGAGTCTCAACCTTGTCTGAGGTTGGGGTTTCTTTCACTCATGAAAGTCTGTTCTGGAAATCACGGCGCTCGCTGACACGTCTCAGCCCCAGGGGGGAAGGTTTGTGGCTTGAAATGTTTTCTGTCTGGGTTTGGGGAGGAAAAAGCAGAGGAAAAGGAGTACTAACAGCCCTCCAGATCTACACATCACCCATATGGGGTGGGGGATTGCTCCCATGGCTCCACAACCCAACCTGTTTTCATGGAATCATCAAATGGTTTGGTTTGGAAGGGACCTTCTAGATCATCTAATTCCAACCCCCTGCCATGGGCAGGGACACCTCCCACCACACCAGGTTGCTCAGTGCCTTATCCAGCCTGGCCTTAAACACCTCCAGGGATTGAGGGGGCATCCACAGCCTCTCTGGACAACCTCTTCCAGTGTCTCACCACCCTCACAGCAAAGAACTTCTTCCTTATCTCCAGCCTAAATCTTCACTCTTACAATTTACATCCATCGCTCCTAGTCCTGCCATCCTGGACCCTATTCATAAGTCCTTTATGAAGCTCCCTTCAGGTATTGAGAAGCTCCTCTGAGGTCTCGCCTGAGCCTTCTCTTCCCCAGGCTGAACAACCCCAACTACTTCATCCTGTCCTCATATTGGAGGCTTATCATTGCTTGACATTTATTCCCAGTGCCTCCTCAGTCTCTGAAGCAGTATTTGTACCTCAGTATTGTCTCCCTTCTATGTGCACGGATGAGTAAAGCAAAATATGGTCTGATCTGGGCAAGATCCTGCAAGATCATACCATCATTTTGTTGGTGGCATTGAGGCTGGTAGTGGAGACAAGGTTTCTCAGCACCCTGGGCTATTCCACCTGCCTCTGCTCCTTGCTCTGGGATAGCAATTGTGTCCCTCTTCCCCACCCACTGCTTTTCCCCCCATCCCCTGCAGAAATACCTGGCTGCAGCCCATCTGTCCCCTCCTCTCTTTCACTGGGTGGATTGAGAGAGAAAGAGGTTTGTCTCCTCTGAAGATGTTGATGCTAAAGGGAAGGGCTGGGTGGGTGTGGGTGTGGGGTGAGAACTGAGACTCAGACTTCATTTTTGTCACTTTGGGTTTGAAAGCAAAATTTTTTAGGCATATTTGTTCACCCAGCAGTGTAAACACAGAGGCTGCAGGAGGTGGGAGAAGGTGAAGGAACTAGATGATCTTTAATGTCCCTTCCAACCCAAACCCTTCTATGAGTGACACATTCCAATCAAATGGAAGCTGCAGCTCTGCAAACTTACCTTGCCTCATCTTTCTGCTGAGCAGACATGGGCTTAAGGTCCTGTTGCTACTACTGAGAGATTTAGAACAGTTATTTTCAGCTGATAAGGTAAAAAAAGACGATGAGTTAAGCATGATGCTCTTGAGATTAAAGCTTGGTGCTTGGAATGAATAGAACAGGTCATAAAAATCTTAAGTTTTCTATGTTTAACTGAGAAAAAAAATGGTGATTTGGAAATGTTTAAAAAAGAAAATTCAGAGAGTTTGTTCCTGGCCCTCCTACAGTGTTTGCATTACAAAGGAAGTTTTGTCTTTGCTGCATGGTAGAAAAACAAGTCAGAGGAAAAATTATTGATACAGGAAAATAGTGGCATTGGCCTGTACCATCAAATGCCCAGCCATCTGTGCAGAGTCTCTGCTGTAACAGACTCCTGCATCAGCACTCCAGAGTGAGGTTTGTTTTAATATTCAGCAGGGATGGACTTTTTATTATTATATCGGATGGGAGGACTAGAAACAATGGATGTAAATTGGAAGGGGGTAGATTTAGGCTTGACATAAGAAATAAATTCTTTACAGTGAGGGTGGTGAAGCACTGGAACAGGTGGCCCAGAGAAGTTGTGGATGCCCCCCCTCTGGAGTTGTTCAAGACCAGGCTGGATAAAGCACTGAGCAGCCTGATCTAGTGGGAGGTGTCCCTGCCTATGGCAGGGGGGTTGGAACTAGATGATCTTTAAGGTCCCTTCCAACCCAAACTATTCTATGATTCTATGAGGGAGCTCCCAGGGCTGTTCACTGAGTGAGGATGGAGAAAGCAGCTTTGTTTGAGGAAGATGAGGTGGATGGGGTGCATCATGCTTTGGGGAAAAAGACTGGGGACTCAGGATATAAAATGAGGCACTGATGGTGGCACTTCTTTTGCAGAATCATGCTCTATGACCATTGCTCCTGCATATTCCCAGAACAAGGAGCCACATTCTTTTCTGTGAGGGTGGTGAGACACTGGAAGAGGTTGCCCAGAGAAGTTGTGTATGCTGCCTCAATCCCTGGAGGTGTTTAAGGCCAGGCTGGATGAGGCACTGAGCAACCTGGTGTGTTGGGAGGTGTCCCTACCCATGGCAGGGGGTTGGAACTAGATGAGCTTGAAGGTCTTCTCCAACCTAAACCATTCTATGAGTCTATCTGAACACCATCCCCAGGGGCATCTCATAAAACCTCCTCCAAAAGCTGCTCTTCCACCACCCTATACTTGGTTTAACATCACAGAGAGACTTCAAAGAGCATCTCTGGGCTCCAAAATCTGAATTTTGTGGCTCTGGACAGAGAAGATGCTTGGACTCAAGTAAAATGACAAAAAAATTCCTTCCTGAAGGGTTCCCACTACCCAGAACTTGCTTTTAAGCCTTAATTAAGATCTTCTAGAGCCTTCAGGACCATTGAGCCCAGGCATTTGGGTGATGATTGAACTCCTTGGTGCCTCTAAATTTAGATTTAGGGTGCTAACCTTCTCCTCTTCCTCCACGTAAAGCGTCTGCGTGTGTTCTATGGTGTTGCCATCCAGCACGTCATGAAGAACCAAGGGACTGTCCACACGAGCTGCTGACTCTGAAGGAACATGTGAAAGGTTCAGTGGGTAGGAAAATAAAGTCCTCTTTCCTCACCCCACCTTCTTAATTTTAGCAGCAAACTTCCTGCTAATGGAGGGGAAAAAAAAAAGTAATATTTTAAAATATTTTTTTGCTCTGGAGGGGATTGTTTTTGATCAAAAGCCTGGCTCTGCTCCAGGTAGATCATTGGTGTTTGCTGCTGCTGAGGAGATGAATCATGATGGTCTCTGTTTCCTCATCTATCAATGTGAGAAGTATCTGCTGCTCTTGAGATGGGGAGGTGAGGCTGGGAGAGCTGGTGGCCATTTGCTGAGCTCCCCACAGTGTTGGTCAACCTTGGGTGGCCCCAAGAGGACAAAGTGTCCTCAAGGCCTGCTGGGGGGTGTGTGGGACAGGAAGGGACATTGTGCAATGGAGACTGGAGGAACACTGAGCATCACTGATGGTTTGCTGGTGCCCTTGGTTTCCTACTGAGAAGGTGACACCATGGAACAGGTTGCCCAGAGAAGCTGTGGCTGCCCCATCCCTGGAGGGGTTCAAGGTCAAGATGGACAGAGCTTGGAGCAACCTGGGCTTGTAGGAAGTGTTGGAACCAGGTGGTTTTTTGAGGTCACTTCCAACCTAAAGCAGGTTGCCCAGAAATATGGTGGAAGCCCCATCCAAGGCCAGGCTTGCTGAGGTTCTGAGCAACCTCATCTAGTGGAGGATGTCTTTGTTCACTGCAGGTGGTTGAACTAGATGACCTTTGAAGGGTCCTTCCAACTCTAGGATTCCATAAAATCATCTAGGTTGGAAGGAAAGTTGCTGTGTTTCCACTGAGCACACTTCCAGGTCTTCTCTACATCTAACAGAAGCCAGCTGCCATCTCCTGTTGGCCAAGTAGGCTTTGGCTGAGATTGTGTTTCTGTTTGGCTTGAGTTTTCCCCCCAACACAGCTGATGGTCAACCATACAAGTTAGAAGAGCAAAACTCAGTGTGAAAAATCAGATGGTGCTTGTGTTTTCCTAAGAACTGGGATTAGACACATTGGGAGATGTCAGGATTTCCTGGGATGAAGCACATGGAGTGCTAAGAAGTTGGGAACTGTCAAAAGGGCCAGATTTGTAAAGGACCTCTTGGCTTCAGGCTTGCTTGAACCAAGGTTAAAGGAATTCCGTTGAGGCTTTGCTGGGGCTGGTGGTGACATGACAGGAGGTGATGGCTGAAAACATAAACCCAGCTGTAAAAGCCTGATGCCAAGGATAAAAATGTGCTTTTCACTAATTCTGAGGGTGCTCTCCATAACTCTATTATTAGAACTCTAAACTTTTGTAGCATCTTTTCCAGCCAGGAAGGGCAAAGCTGCTCCTCTCTGGCTGACCTGGAGGTGGAAAGCCATGAGCAGGTCATGGAGAGGGTGTGTGAGGTTGTGTCCATGGCAGAGCCCGGGTCAAGATTGCATCAGAGTCAAGAAGGGAAGTTCCAGCTCAGGAAAGAAAGAAGTTTGGCCCTGCTCTCAGAAAAGGAACCTGGAAGTCCAGCTTCATTGTGTGGAGCAAAGACAACTGACTTGTGGCTTCAGGGTGTGATGAAATGGTGGAGAGACCCTGCCCAGAGACAAAAGGCAGAAGGTCAGAGATGGTAAAAGTGAGAATTATATGGGTTAAACTGCTGAACTGCCACCTCTGGGGGGTTCTACCTGCATTGTGGGCTGGAATCTCCACCTCCTTTTCCATAAGAAAGTCCAGGGAAGAAGAATTTGCTGTGAGGGCGGTGAGACACTGGAAGAGGTTGTGGATGCCCCCTCAGTCCCTGGAGGTGTTTAAAGCCAGGCTGGATGAGGCATTGAGCAACCTGGTGTGGTGGGAGCAATCTGGTGTGCACATGGCAGGGGGGTTGGAACTAGATGATCTTTAAGTTCCCTTCCAACCCAAACCATTGATTCTATGATTCTGTGACTCTCATTCAAGCATCTGAAGAGCATGACATGGGTGGGAACCAGTTCAACAAATTTCCTTCCTTCCTTCCTTCCTTCCTCTGCACCACAATTTAATTCACCCCCGGAATGAGTCAGTGCATCTGGGCAGTGCTCAGTCACAAATGAACAGCTCTCTTGCTGGGGTAGAATTTGTGCATCTCCAAGACATCTCCTTCTCAGTCTTCTGCTGCTGCTTCTGCAACACCCCCGGGGCTGAGTTTCTAGATCAAGGTAGGGAAGGTTTATATAGAGGTTTTGTAGAGCAGAGCAGGTTTAGATGAGGCTTTAGGAAGAAATTTTCCATCATGAGGAACGTGAGACACTGGCCCAGGTTGCCCAAAGTAGTGGTGGAGTCCTCATCCCTGGAGACATCCAAGGCCAGGTTTGGTGAGGTTCTGAGCAACCTCATCTAGTGCAGGATGTCCCTGTCACTGCAGGGCGTTGGACTTGATGATTTTTGAAGGTTCCTTCCAACACTATGTGTGAAATTATGAGATCCCCAGATGCCTTCTTTGTCTTCCTCTTCTTGGAGATGGGGTGACCATGGAGAGCAGGCAGCCAAGGGGTGTGCTGATCCAGCAGCATGGACCTGAATAAATCCAGTTCAGTCTCTGCTGAGCCTCTGAGCAACCTCATCTAGTGCAGGATGTCCTTGCTCACTGCAGGAGGTTGGATCAGGTGGCCTTTGAAGGTGCCTTCCAACTCTATGATTCTATGAAATTATGCCTTCCTCCTCTTGGAGGTGAAGAAGCCATGGAGGGGCTGCCAGAGCAGGCAACCAAGGAATGTGCAGGTCCAGCAGCATGAACTTGAATAAGTCCTGTTGAGCCTCTGCTGATGCTCTGAGCAACCTGATCTAGTGCAGGATGTCCCTGTCACTGCAGAGCTGGATGAGATGACCTTTGAAGGTCCCTTCCAACCCAACTCATTCTATGATTCTCTGCTCAGCAGCTGAATCCACCCCAAAAAACCTCAGGATGTGGCAGGAGAAGGCAGTTGGGTGTAGTGATGGTGGATGGTGAGTGGCTGCTGTTCCTCTTGGGTGGCTGTTGATGGTGGCTGAGGGAAACCAGAACCTTACTCATCATGAAACCACTCAACTGAGGAGGAGCTGAGGAGGGGAGCAGAAGGTGTCGAGCTCCTGGGTGGCCTGTGGGGCTCCCTGTGGGCTCTCTGGGTGTCAGAGCCCAGCACAGGCTCCATGAGAACAGAACTTCAGAGAAACCAGAAACTTTCTGAGAACCTGCTCCTCAGCTCAGCAGTGTCTCCACAGCCCCACACACCACATCCCTCCTCAGCTTCATCCACCACAGGTGTACCCCCGGGGGAACAGCTTGGCTTTGCTTATCCCATGGTCCTTTTTGTCTCGATTTTGTTCTCTTTCTCCTTTTAACATCATCTCTGTGTCTGTGTGACAGGACTGAAGCAACTTTAGCAACTGAAAAGGGCTCAAACATCTCCCTGGAGCCTTCTCTTCTTGAAGACCAGGCTGGATAAGGCATTGAGCAACCTGGTCTGGTGAGAGGTGTCCCTGCCCATGGCAGGGGGTTGGAATTAGATGGTCTTTAAGGTCTCTTTCAACCCAAACCAATCTATGATTCTCTCCTCCAGTCTCATCCCCCCTACTCTTACAGCAGATGAGCTCCAGCCTTTGCAGGATATCCAGGGTCTCCCCTGGCCCTGCTCCAACAGATGTTTGATGTCCTGATATTTGGTGGCATATATTTTTCCTCAAATGCTACCCTTTGGAGGTTTTTTTCCCATTTTTTAAGGAATCATAGAATGGTTTGGGTTGGAAGGGATATTAAAGGTCATCTAGTTCCAGCCCCACCTGCCATAGTCTTTCTTAAAGTATTTTGACAGGAAGGGACTGCTGTGGGCAGGGATGTCCTGGCCATGGGACCAAGGCTGCCCAAGGATAAGGCCAGAAATGAATCACAGTGGTTGCTCCTTCATTGGAAATGTCGTTTTTTCATGGCAGATGCTGCCCAGATGGGATTTCCCTTCCTAGAACTTCTTGGAGATGATACATGTGGTTAGTCAGAGATATGTTTAATGTTTAGTGTTTATAAGTAGGGAAAGGGTGAGTGTCTGGAGGATGGAGCCAAGCTCTTCACTGACCTTCAATGGTAGGACAAGGGGCAATGGGTACAAGCTGGAACACAGGAGGTTCCTCGGAAATAGGAGAAGAAACTTTGTGAGTTTGAGGGTGAGAGAAGAATGTTCCAGGCTGCCCAGAGAGGGTGTGGGGTCTCCTCTGGAGACATTCAAACCCCACCTGGACACCTTCCTGTGTGACCTGATCTGGGTGTTCCTGCTCCAGCAGGAGGATGGGACTAGATGATCTATTGAGGTCCTTTCCAACCCCTGACACTCTGTGATCCTGTGGTGTTTTACCCCCCAGCTCTGTGTCATAGTGCAAACATCCCCATGTTTTGGTGATAAATGGCACAGACTTCTTTGCACAAACTTTTCATTGTAACCATGTGCTAAATGTCACCAGCTCTTGTTTGTCTCTCAAGTGAATCTGTGTCCATGCCTGGGAACCCTCCAGTGCCTTTCCCCAGTTCCTCCATCTTCTCAGCCCAATTCTGGAGCTGCTGAACCCACTTGTGGTGATTCCTCACCCTGATGATGACCTGGCAGCCATCCCATCCAGATCACTGACCTGCTTTGCCTGTATTTTCTTCATAATCAAAGAGGTCTTGTAGAACCAGGTAACTGGAAACATCAAAAGGCATCCCATCTGCTTCCTTCCTGTGGTTACTTCAACCAGGGTGACTGAGCTTTACTCAAAACCTCCCTCCAGCTGAGCTGACGCTGCCCTTTTCTCCAGGCTGGGCAGAGGTTTTGCTCTTGAAGGTCCTTGAGCTCCTGCCCTGAGATATTTCCTACCTCCCCCTGGTAGAAAAACAATATAGAAGGGATGAAAACACTCTCTGATGGGTTGGGGAGGTCCAACATAGGGTGAAGTGCTCAGGGAAGGTTTGGCTGAGAACACAAATGGATGAATTAATGAATACCACTGGACAGAAACAGACCTAGAAATTGTTACATTAATAAAAATAGTTTTATTTCTCATACAGTGAGGAAAAATAAAACAAACCCAGGTACCAATAAAACTCTGGAGTCTTCTGGATGTAGGAGCACAGGGTGAAAGCAAAAGGGGCTGGCAAGCAAAAAATAGAGGTGGCCAGTGAGGACTTACTGGTGGCCACCTTGGGCTGGTGGTGAGAGTGGGAGCTTGGGAATGCTGATACTGGTTGAGTTCTGGGTTTGGTTGTAACAGAGATGTGAATTCCTGTGTCTGTGCCTTCTCAGTCTTCTGCAGGATTCAGCCACCGTGTGTATGGATCCATGTGCTGAGACACAGTCCCCAGACTGAGAGAAAGCAAGAAGTTCTGGTGTGAATTTATATGGGTCTAATTTTTATCTGGTGCCTGCTGTCTGCTCTGGGATCAAGGGCTCAACCCAGATGAGTGCAAATGAGAAGTCAAATAAGAGCTGTCTCCTGGGAGTCAGGAATCACAGAATATCAGGGATTGGAAGGGACTTCAAGAGATCATCCAGTCCCATCCCCCTGTTGGAGCAGGAACACCCAGACCAGGTCACACAGGAAGGTGTCCAGGTGGGGTTTGAATGTCTCCAAAGGAGACCCCACACCCTCTCTGGGCAGCCTGGGACACTCTTCTCTCACCCTAAGTCTTTTCCTATATTTCTGTGGAACCTCCTGCGTTCCAGTTTGCACTCATTGCCCCTTGTCCTATCACTGGAGTCACTGAGAAGATCCTGGCTCCATCCTCCTGACCCTCACCCCAAACATATTTATACACATGAATGAGGTCACCCTTCAGTCTCCTCCAAGCTCAAGAGACCCAGCTGCCTCAGCCTTTCAGGATGCTAAAGCCTGGCTGATTATTAGTGCCTTTTGGACATCAAAACAGTTCACACACACACAGAGAATCACAGAATGTCAGGGAATGGAAGAGACCTCAGAAAATCATTTAGTCCCATCCCCCTGCAGGAGCAGGAACACACAAGAAGGTGTCCAAGTGGGGTTTGAATATCTCCAGAGAAGGAGATCCCCCACTCTCTCTGGGCAGCCTGGGACACTCTTCTCTCACCCTCACCCTGAAAAAGCTTTTTCTCCTATTTCTGTGGGTTTAAGTGCATTTATCTGTAAATTTTTCTCTGAGTAAGGCAATGGCTGAAAAGCTGGAGTTAGGGGCTGAGGTGCCCCATGGAATTCCATTATAGAGATCACTGAGAATGATTTTCTTCCATCCAATTCTGTCAGAAATTCCATTTGGGTGGGAAGACCTTGAATCTTTTTCCCTTCTGTGGTGGTCAATGCCCACAAGATGCCCGCAGTTCCATCCTTTACCTGGGTCCTTGCCCAGAGTGAGAAAGTTTTATCACCCAGTTAGCAGCTTGCAAGGACAGAACAGAGGCTTTATCCATTCAAAGGTCTTTATTAGCAAAAATAAAAGATTTCTTTCCATACAGATAAATATTGCAAAGTTCACACAGTGCCTGAAGCTGTGGCCAAGATGTCTCCTGCCCCATAATGGAGCTGCAGATGCTCTTGGCTGCTCTCAAAGATCTGGAGCTATCCTTGCTTCTCCCAGAGCACTGAAACCAGTGTTTGGTGGAAAAAATAAACATCTATAGGAACTTAATTTGTTCTGGTAAGAAGCTTAAATTAATTTTTACAGTGTTTGGCTCCCACACTGCCCTGGAGCTGATGCCACCAGATGGACTGTCCCACGGAGGGCTGCCCTTTCTCTGGCATAACCAGTCCCTGAGGGGCAGGAACCAGCAGGAAAACCCTCCCATCACCATCAAGGTCCAAAGTGAATAAATCCAAGTATAAATAGTCTCTTGTCAGTGGGAGTTTACAAAGCAAACAGCAGACAGACAGTGTTTTATCCTTCTGGTGCCCTGATACTTCTAAATATTAGAAGAAGGTGCCTCTGGGTTTTCCTCTGGCTCAGAATCCGTGGTGCTCAGGGGGTCACAGGGGTGAAGAGGAGCCCAAAAATCAGCTCCTTTCATTACTCCTCCCCTCCCTTCCCCATCATGGCAGAGTCAGAAAGAACACACTCCTGAATATTGTCAGCCTTTGTGTGCAGCTTTCTGAAATTGGAATGCAAATCACCCAATCCACCTTAAAATGGTGGTCAATTAAATACCCCTTTAACTTCTGAAAGAAATAATAAACCCATGATAAAAAAAAAAAGCAGGTAAAACCCAATCAAAGACTGGAAAAATGGTAAGATAAACTTCTGAAAGTGCTGATGCAGCAGTCAGCCATTAGCAACAGTCAAGTTCTATTAGAACTAAACATTTCCTTCCTCCTGGTGATTGGGTTTTTTTTTGTTTTTCTTTCATCTAGACTAAGATATAAGCTGAAATTTAGTGATATGTGGGGGTTTTTATCTATTACTATGGCATTATCACATGTTAAACAGAGCACAGCTCCTCTTCCTCCTCCTCATAGGAATAAAAAATACTTTTATTATATTTATGGCTATTTTGCTCAGTTCAAGGCTATGGAATTATTTTGAGTAATTAAATTCTTAATTCCAGCTGCTGAACCAGAGAGAGTGCTGCCATAAACAGCATTAAAATATCAAAAAATAAATAGTATTTTATAAGCACACATCCACAATCCCAAACCTATTGTAAACATCAACACTGAGGTAATTCGAAGTAATAAATATTAAAATCTGTTCTAAAAAAATAAAGAAAACCTCTAAATAGAACACTAAACAGGGAGTTATTGACCTGGAATTAACACTGACATAACTTAATCTCTTGTGTTCTCTCACAGACTAAAGTGATTTCTGGGGAAAAAAAAAAATCAAAACCAAAACAGCAGGGTTTTGTGTGAGAGA
The DNA here is from genome assembly GCA_013400935.1 of Turnix velox. Taxonomy (NCBI): domain Eukaryota; kingdom Metazoa; phylum Chordata; class Aves; order Charadriiformes; family Turnicidae; genus Turnix; species Turnix velox. Next base: position 34,668 of record VZTY01027426.1, on the reverse strand, counting down.
TGAAGATCCAGGAGGGTTTTTTTTTCACTTCTTTCCCTTCATCATCAAGTACTCTTCAATGTAGTTGATGAAAATGTCAAATTCTCCCATGGCCTTGTAGATTCCATTCTTGTCCATCTGCAGGTGAAAGCCAAGTTTGTTTAAACCTGATTGTGGATGATTTCAGGTCTCTAGATATGTTCTCCTTCCACTGACATCTCCAGCTTCTCTGCCCAGCCCCAAAAATCCCACTTTCTGCTCCAAGGAGCATCTCTTTCTGAATTTCTCTGCCTTAGCTATGTATATAATTAAAGATTTAATTTTAAAAAATTCTTTTCCCTCTCCTAAGTTGAAGCCAGCAGTAAAATCCACTCCTCAGGATGGCAGGTTCTTCCCACCCTCAGTGAGGACCTTACCTTATCAAATGTCTCCTTGACCCGCTTTATGGCTTTGCTTCTCTTCTCACAGGTGAAGAATTGGTGCTGCAAGGGTATGAGAGCAACAGCTTCAACCACAGGGGTTCCCTTCCCCCCCTTCTCACCACCACCATGCTCCACCTTCCCCTCCCCTCAGTGGCTGTGGGGCTGCTTGATGCCCTACAGTGATGGAAGGAGCACAGCAGGACCAGAACATGGTCCCTGAGCCCTTTCCTAGTCCTTTGCAGGGTGATGGTGGCCTCATGGTGTTGGGCTGGTCCTGCCTTGACTCAGCTTGTGGCAGGCAATGGAGTCACAGCCACCCCAGGAGCTGTTTCTGGAGGTATCTGCTCCTGCATCCTCGTGAAACTCTAATTCCTTCTCCCTCCCTTCCTTCTTCCCTTTATCTCCTCAGCCAGACCCTGTTGGGAGGAGCTGGCTGTTAATAAGCAGAACAGAGCCTCTGAATCACCAGCTTTTAACTCATGAAAGCCTGGAGAGCTGGGGGAAGGAGAAACCTTACGGGGTCTGCCCACAGCCCTGCTCCTCCACACCATCCCAGCACCATCCTCCTGCTCCTGGGGAGACCCTTTGCCTGTTCCACACCCTGCTGCTGCTCTTATCTGGTCCTTCCTCCCCACAGAACCAATTTCACAACCCCCTTGATGCTGAACCCCAACTCACACAGCGCCTCATGATTGCCTTCAGGTTCAGCAGAAGGTTGCCCAGGTCGTCCATGCTCTGCTGGTGGCTGCTGCTGCTTCTCTTGGCACTGGGCAGCACCTCCTCCATGTAGAACCTCATCATCTCCAACACTGACTGGCAGCCAAAGGTCCCCTGGGATGAGAGGAGGTCACCATGATGAGGATGGCCATAGGAGTGGGTGTTTTTTAAAATCAGAATCACAGTGGTGGTGATCAGGGTGCTCTTGGTGTGTCTGCAGCATCAGCTGTGACTGTTGAGGGTGGGGGAACCAGACACACACATCTCTGCTTGGATGGAGAACTCCCCTTGTGTGACGTTGGGAAACACCCCAATTTCCACTCCGCTTCCTCTCTTCTACTGCACTGACCCAAGACAAGGGGCTTAGAGGAGAAGAAGGATTATTCTTACCTTAAATTCATCCAGCAGGTCTGTGCTGAGCAGCTGGATGCTGAGCTCATCATCTTTAGATTGCTGTGGAAGGACAGGATGGAAAAGTGAGCTTGTATTTTGACATGTTGCAACCTTTTTCTTCCCTTTGCCCAACCAAAGGATCATTTTCACTCTTTGCATTTATGGTCTCCTTGGTGTGAAGGCAAAGGGCACCACGTATTTTGACATGTAGTGCAGCACTGTGACCTCAAGCAGGTGTCACCCAGCACCCCGTGGGTGCAGGTGAAGGTGGTGAGATAAAGAAATCACAGACTTCAGTCCCATCAGTGTTGTTGGTATGAAATTTCTTCCTGGGCTGCAGCAGGTGGGGATGGGAGACTCTGCTCCATCAAAGCTACCAGGATTGAAAGAACCACCAGCCCAAGAAGGGGCTCATCCCCTCAGGTTTTCATCTCCCTTCATCTCTGTTCTGCAGAAGGTGTTGGTTCTCGTGGTGCACCAGTTGCACCATCAGCTCTGGAAGACCTGAGAGCTGCAGGAGTGTGGGATGGTACCACCCATAGCATCACCCCATGGCACTGTGGTACAAAGCTTTCCTGAGAGGTTCAAAATATCCCTTCCCAACGTTAATGGAGAGATATACAATAGGCTTTAGATCTAAAGGCTTGGCTGTGTTCATCTGATTCAGGCCAGCTGGAGGTTTGATCATGGTCTCATAGAATGGTTTGGGTTGGAAGGGACCTGAAAGATCATCTAGTTCCAACCCCCCTGTCATGGGCAGGGACACCTCCCTCTACACCAGGTTGCTCAATGCTTCATCCAGCCTGGCCTTAAACAGATTGAGGGGGCATCCACAGCCCCTCTGGGCAACCTCTTCCAGAGTCTCACCACCCTCAGAGCAAAGAACTTCTTTCTTCCTTCCAGCCTACATCTCCCCTCTTGCAATTTGCATCCATTCCTCCTAGTCCTGCCACCATGGACCCTATTAAAAAGTCCTACCCCAGCCTTTCTGTAGCCCCCTTCAGGTATTGAGAAGCTCCTCTGATGTTCCCCCTGAGCCTTCTCTTCTCCAGGCTGAACAACCCCAACTCCTTCAGCCTGTCCTCAGAAGAAAGAACTATCTGGAGAACTCTCTTGCTCTTATTGCTAAAAGTTGCTGAGATTAATTGAAGTGGTAACAGGGATGTCTCTATCAGCGCTGATGCTCTGAGAAAAGCTCTGAGAACATCTCGTGCTGCTTGCTCAGCAGCCCCAATTCAAAGCAGTGACCTTTAAGAGGCAAGAACTGGTGGCTGCAGCCTTTCTCCAGTCATAAAACACCATGTTCAGGCTTTTGTGGTTCTTTCAAAGAAAAAAATAATCTGTAGCAATAGATTTCCCTTTTCATCTAGCGTTGACTTTGGTGAAGCCAGACTTTGTTGACCCAAAGGGGGGACACTTTCTTTCTGAGAAATTCAGGGGGCATTTGGCTCTGTGGTGCTCTGGGGGAGGTCTGGCTGGGAAGGCTGAGGGAGATTTGTTATGAAATCTCTTAAACTGATTGTAACTAAAATTAGGAAGAAAGCCTTGGTGTGTGGGCTCTCAGTGCAACCAAACTTCTCTTTTTCACCCTCATCAGCTCAAAGCCCATCACAGAATCACAGAATATCAGGAAGGGACCTCAAGAGATCATCCAGTCCCATCCCCCTGCTGGAGCAGGAACACCCAGATCAGGTCACACAGGAAGGTGTCCAGGTGGGGTTTGAATGTCTCCAGAAAGGAGACCCCACACCCTCTCTGGGCAGCCTGGGACACTCTTCTCTCACCCTCACCCTGACAAAGTTTCTTCTCCTATTTCTGCAGAACCTCCTGTGTTCCAGCTGCACCCACTGCCCCTTGTCCGATCATTGGAGGTCACCAAGAAGATCCTGGCTCCATCGTCCTGCCACTGACTCTTCACATATTTATAAACATGACTGAGGTCACCCCTCATCAAATAATTTCTAACAGGAAGAAGAGCTTTACCTCCCTCATCCAAATCACTCAACTCTGCAAAATGCAGCAGAAAGGAGAAGGAGGAGAGAGGACACAGCTGTGGGGGGGGATGTGATACTTACAAAATAATCCTTGATTTCCTCAAATTTGCTTCTCAGCTCCCGGAGCTTGGCAGGCAGGAGCTGGGAGATGTGAAGGCAGGCAGGCTGGAGGGGTGAGCAGTGGGCAGGCAGGGTGATGGTGGCCAGTAGGACCAGCAGTAGGACTGGGAGGGTTTGCATGCTGCAGGCAACCACGATGCTCTGCCCCCTTCAGGTTTGGCTCGATTTCCCAGGAGGGTAAATAAAGCCAATCTGCAGCCTTCACCTTGATGGAGCCCCTCATTTATACTCTCATAAGATCACCCAGTTTCCTCTCCTATTTCCTGACGAGCAATATTGGGGTTTTAAGTCATTCATTAAAACCAAATGTCACTCGGGTTTCCCGTCAACTAGGGTTTCCTGTTCTCCTGACCCCCCTCCTCTTTCTCCTCTCCTCACACCCCATCGAATCTTTTGTGCTTAGACTCTGCAAATTTTTTTTTTAATTTTTTTTTTTTACATTGCTTGCTTCTTGTAAATTTAAATGCGGCTGAGGAGGAAAGCTCCAGCTGTCATGAGAAGATGAAAAGGTGCTGTGTTAGGTCACTTTTGCATTCTCACACTTACCTTTTATATTTTCAGCTGAATGCCCTAATCTTAGGGAAAAAAAAAAAGCAGAGTTTCTATTTTTAAGCCTCTAATCAAACCTGCACTTAGGATGCTCTCAACATCAAACCACCACCATCCACCATCACCCCATTCTGCAAATACACAGAATAATCTTAAATCCTGATTTCTTTATTCTTTTGTTTTCTTTTAAATCAAGACATATGTCTACTGAAGGCCATTTCAGCTCTCCCATGCACTTGAACACCACACACTGATGGTAGAACAGTGTGGTACAATCACTCTACTGTAGGTGAGATCCCATGTCCTGCTGGGATGCAGCCATGCTCCATTCCAACATATCCCAGTTGAGCCAGTTGGGATCTGCTCCTCTGCCTCATCCCAGCACAGCATGGGCTCCTGAACTGCATCCCAATTGAGATGAGCTGCTCCAACACATCCTAGAGCATCCCAGGTTTGTCTAACAGCATCCCTTCTCAGCTCCTCCACCTCATCCCAGCACAGCTTAGGCTCCTCAACTGCATTCCAATTGAGATTAGTTTCTCCAACACATCCTAGAGCAGCCCAGGTTTGTCTAATTTCATCCCTATTCAGCTCCTCCACCTCATCCCAGCACAGAATAGGCTCCTCAATTGCATCCCAAATGAGATGAGCAGCTCCAACACNAATCAAGACATATGTCTACTGAAGGCCATTTCAGCTCTCCCATGCACTTGAACACCACACACTGATGGTAGAACAGTGTGGTACAATCACTCTACTGTAGGTGAGATCCCATGTCCTGCTGGGATGCAGCCATGCTCCATTCCAACATATCCCAGTTGAGCCAGTTGGGATCTGCTCCTCTGCCTCATCCCAGCACAGCATGGGCTCCTGAACTGCATCCCAATTGAGATGAGCTGCTCCAACACATCCTAGAGCATCCCAGGTTTGTCTAACAGCATCCCTTCTCAGCTCCTCCACCTCATCCCAGCACAGCATGGCTTCTCAACTGCATCTTTGTAGGAATAAGGTGCTCCAACACATCCTAGAGCAGCACAAGTTTGTCTAACTTCAACCCTATTCAGCTCCTCCACCTCATCCCAGCACAGCTTAGGCTCCTCAACTGCATTCCAATTGAGATTAGTTTCTCCAACACATCCTAGAGCAGCCCAGGTTTGTCTAATTTCATCCCTATTCAGCTCCTCCACCTCATCCCAGCACAGAATAGGCTCCTCAATTGCATCCCAAATGAGATGAGCAGCTCCAACACATCCTAGAGCATCCCAGATTTGTCTAACAACATCCCAGATCAGCTCCTCCACCTCATCCCAGCACAGTATAGGCTCCTCAACTGCATCCCAGTTGGGATGAGCTGCTCCAACACATCCTAGAGCAACCCATGTCCCTCTAAATGCAACTCAGCTCAGCTCTTCCACCTCATCCCAGCACAGCATGGGCTCCTCAACTGCTCCAACACATCCTAGGACAGCCCAGGTTTGTCTAATATCATCCCTTTTCAGCTTCTCCACCTCATCCCAACACAGCATAGTGTGGTGTTGAAGTGCCTTCAGCAAGCTTGAAGGTTGTGCTCCCATATTGTGGCTGATGATGTGCCTGGCTGCAACTGGGCTGTGCTGGGCTGTGATGGACCAGCCTAGTTGGGAGCCCAGGCCATGCAGGGATGCAACAAAGGAGCTCATCCTGGTTGGGATGTGGTGGAGGGATCTTGGGCTGTGCTGGGATGAGGTGGAGGAGCTGAGTTGAGATACAGTTAGAAGAACCTGGGCTGTTCTAGGATGGGTTGGAGCAGCTCATCCCAGTGGGGATGCAGTTGAGGAGCCCATACTGTGCTGGGATGAGGTGGAGGAGCTGAGTTGAGATACAGTTAGAAGAACCTGGGCTGTTCTAGGATGGGTTGGAGCAGCTCATCCCAGTGGGGATGCAGTTGAGGAGCCCATACTGTGCTGGGATGAGGTGGAGGAGCTGAGTTGAGATACAGTTAGAAGAACCTGGGCTATTCTAGGATGTGTTGGAGCAGCTCATCCCAACTGGGGTGTAGCTAAGAAGCCCATGCTGTGCTGGGATGAGATGGAGGAGCTGATCCCAACTGGGATATGTTGGGATGCAGTGATGCTCCATTCCCTCCCAGCAGCAACATGGCTTCTCACCCACAGCAGAGTGATTGTGCCACACTGTTCTAGCATCAGTGTGTGGTGTTTAAAGTGCATGAGCAGGTCATGGATAAGTATTTCTGGCTCTCCAATCCTGTTTCATTTCCTAGAAATGAACACGAGCAGCCCTGTGGTGGCTCAGTGAACAGGTTGTACTGTGCTCACTGGCACTTATTGTCCCAGCTCTGATAAAATGACTGAAGACAATTCCTCTGACGTCTTCCTTGTTTTCCTCTTTCCTCTCTTTCATGCTCTCTTTCTATATATGTTAGCAACAACCACCCCCTACCCCCCTTCCCCTGGTTTCCTTGTGATAGAGACTTCACTGATGAATTTGGAATTTGTTATATAAGGAGGAGAAAGAGGGGGTCCTACAGAAAGGGAGGGGAAGGAGTTTTTCACATAATATTGGATGGGAGGACTAGAAACAATGGATGGAAATTGGAGGGGGGTAGGTTTAGACTTGACATAAGAAGGAAATTCTTTACAGTGAGGGTGGTGAAACACTGTAAGACGTTGCCCAGAGAGGCTGTGGATGCCCCCTCTCTGGAGGTGTTCAAGACCAGGCTGGACGAGGCACTGAGCAGCCTGATCTAGCAGGAGGTGTCCCTGCCTATGGCAGGGGGGTTGGAACTCGATGATCTTTAAGGTCCCTTCCAACCCAAACTATTCTATGATTCTATGATTCTATGAATTTGGCCTTCCTAAAATCAGTGGGTTTTCTTCCCAGTCTGCTCCAGTCCATAGCTATGGACAAATCTCTTCAGCGCAGGGAAGGAAATTAGAATTAAACTTCTTTTAAATAAAAATTAAAATGTCTCTGAAGGAACATGTTGAAAAAAAAAAAGGGGAAAAAGAAAAAAGCAAGCTGTGAAAAAACCTAGAAGTATTGTTTGTTACCATAGATTCAGACATTTTTAGGACTTTGCTTATTTTTAGGAGCTCAAGAGCGGAATGTTTGGGGTGAGCACTGATGAGTAAGAGAGAAGGAGATGAAATGGTGGTGACTGAAGGTTTTTGGGATGGAGATAGTGTGGGATTTTGTTCCTGTGATTTGTTTTCCTGTTGGTGGTGGTGCTGCCCCTTCCTGGGGAGCTGGGGAAGCTCCTGGTGAATCACTGCAGGCACGCAACAGCTCAGGCTGAATCACAGCCCGGGTCATGCATGTGGTGACCCATATTTCATCCCCTTCTTGAGGATTCCCCCCTTGACCCATGTGATGAGAGTGGAGGAGGTTGAGCAGCAACCTTGAGCAGCAGAAGATTGATGGACTGGACAAATTTTAAACTCAACTTTTCCACTTTTCTCCCCTTTCCCCCAGAAGGAACCCACTCTGAAAAAAACTGCTGTTGGTTTTGGATTAACTTAAACCTTCAATGGGTTGATAAAGGTTTGGTGGCAAGAACTGGAATCATAGACTCATAGAATGCTTTGGGTTGGAAGGGACCTTCAAGATCATCTAGTTCCAACCCCCCTGCCATGGGCAGGGACACCTCCCACTACACCACGTTACTCAGTGCCTCATCCAGCCTGGCCTTAAACACCTCCAGGGCTTGAGGGGGCATCCACAGCCTCTCTGGGCAACCTCTTCCACTGTCTAACCACCTTCACAGCAAAGAACTTCTTTTTTATCTCCATACTAAATCATAGAATGGTTTGGGTTGAGCTATATTAGGGCATTGAAAGTGCTGTGGAAGTGTGCAATGGGGTGTCCCACTGCAGGTCCCTGGAGCTCACCCCACTCCCTTGGTTAAAGGATGAATCCCTCTTTTCCCCAGGTGGTAACTTTGTGGGATGCAAAGCAAAGAGGCTCTGGGAGTGCCCCCCACAAGCAGCAACACAGCACTGGGAGCTCTTACTCCTCCCTGCTGAGGTGCTGAGAGCTGGTTTCTGAACTTATTTTGAGCCATCTGAGAGTCTTCATGAAGTCACTGCTCTTTGATCTAGAGCTGGTAGCACCATCAGCACAAGAAGGACATGGAACTGTTGGTGAAAGTCCAGAGGAGACCACAAGAATGATGTGAAGGCTGCAGCACCTCTGCTGTGAGGACAGGCTGAGAGAGCTGGGGCTGTTCAGCTGGGAGAGGAGAAGGGAGATCTTATAGTGGCCTCCCAGTGCCTGAAGGGGCTACAGAGAAGCTGGGGAGGGGCTGTTTGCCAGGGCATGGAAACACAAGATGAGGGAAAATGGCTTGAAACCAAGCAGGGCAGGGTTAGATGAGAAATGAGGGAGAAGTTCTTCCCCATGAGGGTGGTGAGACACTGGCCCAGGCTGTCCAGAGAGGTGGTGGAAGCCTCATCCATGGAGACATCCAAGGACAGGCTTACTGAGGTTCTGAGCAACCTCATTTAGTGCAGGATGTCCCTGTCACTGCAGGGGGTGGCACTTGATGGTCTTGGAGAGTCAACTCTACGATTCTATGAGAATTTCTCCATTAAGATGAGAAACTAAAGAAAAACCATTTGGGTAAAACTTCAAAACCACTCCTTTCTGTCCACCCCATCAGCTTTCCTGTTGTGATTAAACACAGTTAGGAATCTCTCCAAAAGCAAATAATGTCCTCAAAGTGTGATGTCAATAAGTATCGGGGGGCTATTCTTTTAGCATGGGGTAAGGGATTTCAGCAGAGATCCCCATATGTCCAGTGACATTGGTTTGAAACCAGAGCAGGGCAGGGTTAGATGAGACATGAGGAAGAAGTTCTTCACCATGAGGGTGGGGAAACACTGAAACAGGTTGCCCAGAGAGGTGGCAGAGGCATCCTTGGAGGCATCCAAGGCCAGGTCTGCTGATGCTCTGAGCAACCTCATCTAATGCAGGACATCCCTGTCACAGCAGGGGGTTGGACTAGGTGGCCTTTTAAGTTCCTTTCCAACACTGTAATTCTGTGAAATTATGAGGTCCCAAGATGCCTTCCTTCTCTTCCTCCTCCTGGAGGTGAGGTGGCCATGGAGGAGCTTCCAGAGCAGGCAGCCAAGGGATGCCAGACTTGAATAAATCCTATCGACTCTCTGCTCAATACTGATGATCTGAGCAACCTCATCTCATGCAGGATGTCCCTGCTCTCACTGCAGGGGGTTGGACTGGAAGGAGTTTGAAGGTTACTTCCAACCCCATAATTCTATGACACCCAGAGCCACCCTGGCTGGTTCCCGCTCTCACCGCCCGTCCCTCCTCCTTGTTTTGGAAGAAGCCTCAGCTGGTGTTTTTGCTTCTGCCGCCGGCGTAAGCCAGATGGGTCCATTCCACAAAGGAAACCACGTCCTGCGCAGGGAGGGGACGCCCCTCCACCATGTTTACCTGCCTCCTCCCTCCTCCCTGGTGGCAGAGATCTTGACGGTGCAAGTTTCGCTTTGACTCAGCCCCCGCTTCTCTGCTGTGGAAACACCTCGATGCTGCATCAATGAATGAAGGCACCTTTTCCTAAAGAGTGTCCCCACCATCACCACCCTGCACCCAGGGTGTGGGGGTGTGATTCTTCAACGTTTTAGGAAACAGCTTTTCACCTTTGCCATGAAGATCGTTTGAAGAAGGGAAGTTTGTATTACTTAAAAGCCCTTCGAGCTCGTCAGCTGCCACAACCCATAAACCTCTAAGAGCTCCATGGTTCTCAGCTCCACCCTCTTCTCAACCAAACAGAGGCATTTAGATATATTCTCTCCCCTTTCCTGGACCTGGTTGACCCACTTCAGGCAGGACTTGGGCTCAGTGGTCTCCAAAGTTGTCTCAGGTGTCCCTGCCCATGGCAGGGGGGTTGGAACTAGATGATCTTGAAGGTCCCTTCCAACCCAAACCATTCCATGATTCTATGAAAGTTCCCATTCTCCAGATGAGGGTGGCATTCACCAGTCTTCACTTACGTTAGCAAGCTTTTTTAAGGAAAATTTTTACATTTCTTTTGCCTTCTTTGTTTCTGTCATTGGTTTCAGACAGAAGATCAATAACTACTTTATGCACTGTCCATTCCAGGTAGAACTTAGAGGATCTACTCAACTCTGATGAGACCCCAACTGGAGTTACTGTGTCCAGTTACAGAGCCCTCAATATAAGAAGGACATTGAGCTGTTGGAGTAGATCCAGAGGAGGCCACCAAGATGATTAGAGGGCTGGAGCACCTCCCTTCTGAGGACAGGCTGAAGGAGTTGGGGTTGTTGAGCCTGGAGAAGAGAAGGCTCAGGGGGGACCTCAGAGGAGCTTCTCAATACCTGAAGGGGGCTCCAGAAAGGCTGGGGTAGGACCTGTGAATAGGATAAGTGATGGAAGGACTAGGAGTAATGGATGAAAACTGGAAGAGGGGAGATTCAGGCTAGAGATAAAGAAGTTCTTTGCTGTGAGGGTGGTGAGACACTGGAAGAGGTTGCCCAGAGAAACTGTGGATGCCCCTTCAATCCCTGGAGGTGTTTAAGGCCAGGCTGGATGAGGCATTGAGCAACCTGGTGTGGTGGGAGGTGTCCCTGCCCATGGCAGGGGATTGGGAACTGGATGATCTATGATTCTATGATCTTTAATTTCCCACCCAACCCAAACCATTCTATGACTCTGTGATCCCTCAGATTTTCAGGCGACCACAGTGGTGTGTTTTTTTCATTCCTTTTCAAAAATTCCCCATTTCTCATCCTTCCAGGTCTGGGAGTTCTGCTGCCAGTGACGCCCAGGGGGGAAGTGGAGACGTGGTAGCCTTTTATTCACGTTGTATAAGAAGAGTTTTGAGGCAACAGCATTTTCCCTCTCAGCAGCCCGCTGCTGATGACTAACGCAGTTCCTGATGGGTGAAGCACAACATGAAATGCTATTTTTTTCTCTCTCTTTTTTTTTTTCCCCCCAAGATTATTTCCCCAAGGCATGACGTGGCCTTTTTGATTTTTTCATTTCTGGAACCCCTCTTTCTAGCACTCTTCTTCCAGACTTCACAAAGTGACTCATGTCGACATTAACAGGTTAATCCCAAATGACTCTTTGGAAATTTAATCCATGTCATTGTTATGTCTTGTGTCTCCAAGTATTTTTGTCTCTAAGTGTCTAGTAAGAGGTTGCTAACCATGACATTATTGCCATCACCAATGTGGCTTGTGGTCTGACACAGAGAGAACCTTACATAAGAGGTTCTCAGCTGGCTCAGAACTTCCATTTGGTCTAAATCAAGCTGCCATCCTCACCCTATGGCACTGAGTGGTGGAGATTTCCTTCTATTTGTGGAGTCAGGCTTTTGATGATCAACTTGGATTGAGAAATATTTCCACTTTTCAGAATTTCATACACAAATCTGGTGTTTCATGGGCAGGGGAGCGTGTGCTTGGTGTGGGCAGGGAGGATGAGCAAAGTTTTCTTGTAGGTGAAGGGTATGATCCATTTTACCTCAGCCAAATATCTCTTACTCTGCCTTTTTTTATTTTAAGCATCCTACAGATGTAATTTTGAGCTGTCTTGGATAGGGCATTTCAAAAGTGCTGCTCTGGTGAGTTTCTTTTTTCTGGTTTGGATATTAGTGGGGGCTGTGTAGATCTTCTGGAGAAGGTTGTCTGTGTCACCATTTGTCACCAAGGCCCTGGCCCAAGATACAAACACAGACTGTTTGTAGTTATGAACCCTCAGAAGGAAGAAACTAGATATCAGGGTCTGAGAAAGCAGATTGTGCAAAGCAGCTCCCCAAAAGCATAACCAGATTTGAGGGGGTGGGTTACGGAGGTGACTTCACTCACTTTCCACCAAGGCACCAAGGTCCTCGGGCAAACATCAGGCTGGGTCACTCACCCCGTGGAGTTTTGGGGGTGTTTTTTCTGCAGGGTGCAGAGCAAGAGGGTTGAGAAATCCTGGGTTTTTCTTTTTCCATCCCCTTGACACACAGAGGAGCACGTGCTGCGGCTGGTGATGCCACACGTGATGGCGGGTTGTCTCTGGTGCCCTTGGGGATGCTGCACTTTCATGGTTCCCTGGAGCTACTGGGGGATTTCCTGCACACCCCTGGGCTCTTAAACCATTGTTGTAATAATGCCTGGCCCTGGGATGTCCTCTCAGCCTTGTCTCTGTGTGTGAGTGTGCTGTAGCCCTGGTGTTACTCAACCAGGACAGAGGCAGTGATGAGATCATGAGATGGTTCTCAGACCTACCATTTTGGAGGCTCAACTGGGAAGCCCAAGAGCAAAGGGAGCAAGTTTCACAGTGCACATCCATAGAATGGTTTGGACTGGAAGGGATTTTAAAGATCATCTACCCCCAAACTCTGCCATGAGCACACCTCCCACTACACCAGGTTGCTCCTCTCATCCAGCCTGGCCTTAAACACCTCCAGGGATTGAGGGGGCATCCACAGCTTCTCTGAGCAACCTCTTCCAGTGTCTCACCACCCTCACAGCAAAGAACTTCTCTCTTACCTCCAGCCTAAAATAATCAGCCCAGAGGCTGCCCTTTCAGAGAAAAATGCAATAAAATAGATTTTTTAGCTAATTAGCTCGTGGGGTTTTTTTTATTTTCCAATTGATTTTGTTTAATTTAGGGTGAGGAATTTCTAATTACCAGCCTCAGCACTTTGGGCACCTCCAGCCGTGTCACAGGGAAGAGGAGGAAGAATAATCTGAGCTTTACCTCACCCCTGTAAGCAGAGATTTTTTTATTAGAAAATGATCCATTGGAGGTGCTTTTGATCCATTAGATGTGCTTTTGATCCATCAGATGTACTTGTCAGAGAGGGTTTTGCATATTTTGTTTGTAACTTTCTACCTCTATGCATGCAAATCTGCTGATTTCACTTCTTTTTGGTTTTTTTCATTATTTTGATCCCAGACAGAGCAAGTAACAGCCTGACTGTTTCTCCTGTGAGGTGTTTTGATGACAGAGACCCAAAAAAGGCTGTGATCTTGAGCTATGAAAGTGTTAGAGTTCAGCAGGAGGAAAGATTCTGCCAGAATCACATTGCTCCCAGGGGTACAACCTACTTCTCTCCAGAGGAACCATGGTGTCATCTCTACTTCTGCTCAGTATGGATCTCACAGTTTTCCCTCTTGGTTATTTTGGATGGGAATTACCTCCTCATGGAAATGTGAGGAAGTTTGACTTCAGGAATAAGCAGTGAAATCCCTTTTTGGTATTGCTTTCCATGCAGCTTTTGAGGGATGCCACTAGGAAGAGGAAAATGGATGGTGGGGAAGAAACCTTTTCCCTGAAAATGGTGCTGAGAAAAAACGAAAAGAAGAAAAAAGATCTGAAATGATCTTCTTCTCCTGGCTGTACCCTGCCTGTGGGGAAAGGAGAGATCACAGATTATCAGGGATTGGAAGTGACCTCAAGAGATCACCTCGTTCCATCCCACTGCTGGAGCAGGAACACCCTGACCAGGTCACACAGGAAGGTGTTCAGGTGGGGTTTGAATGTCTCCAGAGAGGAGACTCCACACCCTCTCTGGGCAGCCTGGGACGCTCTTCTCTCCCTGTCATCAAGTTTTTTCTCTTATTTCTGTGGAACCTCCTGCGTTCCAGCTGCACCCATTGCCCCTTGTCCTATTATTGGAGGTCACTGAGAAGAGCCTGGCTCCATCCTCCTGACACTCTCCCTTTCCCTATTTATAGACATGGAAGAGGTCACCCCTCAGTCTCCTCTTCTCCAAGCTAAAGAGCCCCAGCTCCCTCAGCCTTTCCTCAGAAGGGAGATGCTCCAATCCTTTCATCATCTCTGTGTCTCTGCACTGGACTCTCTCCAGGAGTTCCCTGTCCTTCCTGAGCTGAGCAGACCACAGGCGCAATTCATATTCCAGATCTGGTCTCACCAGGGCAGTGCAGAGGGGAAGGACATGGGCAGTTGGTCACTGCTCCTTGGAAGAGCCAGGCTGTCAGTTTGCTGGAAGTAAAAAATCAAATGTGGGAGCCCCGATCCTTGCAATGCCCCTGGTTCAATACCTGTGACTGTTCTCATGTTCTGCCTGAACCCAGGGGATGTCTGTATAGCCCCATGGTGAGGATGGATGCCAGTCTGAATCATATTTTGCAAACAGGATATGGGAGAAAAGAACAGAAGCTTTCCAGAATGACTTTGTCTGCATCCATCCTGCCATCCTTGGTGCTGGTTTTCTCATCTCTGCAAGACATGTGTTATCAAATGAGGAAAGAAAAATCAAATCAGGTAAAGGCTGAGGTTTGACTATTGAATAGGGTCCTGGATGGCAGGACTAGGAGGAATGGATGCAAATTGGAAGAGGGGAGATTTAGGCTGGAGATAAAAAAGAAGTTCTTTGGTGTGAGGGTGGTAAGACAGTGGAAGAGGTTGCCCGGAGAGGTCGTGGATGCCCCCTCAGTCCCTGGAGATGTTTAAGGCCAGGCTGGATGAGGCACTGAGCAACCTGGTGTGGTGAGAGGTGTCCCTGCCCATGGCAGGGGGGCTGGAACTAGATGATTTTGCATGTCCTTCCCACCCGACCCCATTCTATGATTCTATGAAGCAATGAAGCCACGAGGGCACAACATGCCCTTCCTACCGTCCTTTCCTCTTGTCTCTGTCCTGGAGCTGAGGAAGGAGAGGAGACAAAAACTCTTTCCTCCTTTACATCACACGAGCACCACCGAAACCAGCCCTGGCCCCTCACGGGGTTGTGAAAGTGAGACCAGATTCCAGTCCTGAGATAACACGTACCAAAGGCAATATCAGCCCAGCCAAAACTGAAACCCGTGCTGAGGAGTTGGGCTCTGAGCAGAATCTGCAGTTAATTTACTGAGATGCAAGTTTCAGTTTTGGTGAAAGCTAAATCTACCAGAGCTGTGCTGCCTCCTGGGGTGATTCATTTGCTCCCCGGATAATTAAAAAATCCAGCGCTCAGTTTCTCCTCTGCTAAACATCATTTATTGCCTGCACCATCAGCACATTCCATCTCCTCTTGGGCAAATCTAGGGGCTGGATGGGGCAAATGGCTTTGCTTGCATCCTCACATCCCTGTTTCACAGAATCACAGAGTGTCAGGGATTGGAAGGGAGCTCAAGAGATCATCTAGTCCCATCCACCTGCTGGAGCAGGAACACCCAGATCAGGTCACACAGGAAGGTGTCCAGGTGGGGTTTGAATGTCTCCAGAGGAGGAGACCCCACACCCTCTCTGGGCAGCCTGGGACACTCTTCTCTCACCCTCACGCTAACTAAGTTTTTTCTCTTATTTCTGTGGAACCTCCTGTGCACCCATTGCCCCTTGTCCTGTCATTGGAGGTCACTGAGAAGATCCTGGCTCCATCCTCCTGACACTCACCCTTCCCATATTTATAACCATGAATGAGGTCACCCCTCAGTCTCCTCTTCTCCAAGCTGAAGAGACCCAGCTCCCTGAGCCTTTCCTCAGAAGGGAGATGCTCCAACCCTTTCATCATCTCTGTGTCTCTGCACTGTACCCTCTCCAGCAGTTCCCTGTCCTTCCTGAACTGAGGTGACCAGATCTGAACGCAATATTCCAGATATGATCTCACCAGGGTAGCATAGAGGGGTCTTGACCTAAAGTGCCTAAAAATTCCTCCCAGAAATGGAATTTTGCTTTGACATCAGTTTTTATCTCTCCCAAATAAGAATGTGTGGAACACATGTATTGGAATTTTGGCCATTTAAATTGGTTCTTTTTTCACTTTACTTTCACTTTTTTCTGTTTTCTTTTTTTCTATTTAAAAAAAAAATTCAATATTTTTCATTTTCCTCATTTTTGTTTTCATTTTTGTTTTCATTTTTCCCCCCTGCTATATTAAAGAAATTGGGTATTTCAGCAAAAATGGGGTTATAGTTGCCTGAAAAGCACTGTCTGGTCATTGGAGATGAGCAGAAGCATCCACCAGAGAATGATGTCAAGCCCAAAATCCCTGCTGAGATCTCCAAACACACACATTTCAAAGACTCAAATCTGCTGGGCATGTTCCAGTATCAGGCTGGCAAGTTGGTGGGTGCAACAACATACATGATGGGTGTTTTCTTTCTCCTCTTCTCTTCTCTTCTCTTCTCTTCTCTTCTCTTCTCTTCTCTTCTCTTCTCTTCTCTTCTCTTCTCTTCTCTTCTCTTCTCTTCTCTTCTCTTCTC
>VZTY01027425.1:0-88724 GCA_013400935.1 Turnix velox | reverse complement strand
GGAAGCTGGGAGTCTCTGCCACACTTGGGCTGTGCCTGGGAAGGTCATAGAGCAGATTCTCCTAGAAGCTGTGCTATGGCACACGGAGGATAGGACTTGAGACAGCCAGCACAGCTTCAACAAGGGCAAGTCATGCCTAACCAACCTAGTGGCTTTCTATAATGGAGTGACTACATAAGTGGTCAGGGGAAGATACATGGATATCTATCTGGTCTTCTGTAAAGCCTTTGACACAGCCCCCCACAATGTTGTTCTCTCTCAGCTGGGGAGATACATATTTGATGGGTGGACTGTTTGGTGGATAAGAAATTGGCTGGATGGTAACATCCGGAAGGTGGTTGTCAATGCTTGATGACCAGATGGAGAGGCATGACAAGTGGTATCCCTCAGGGATCTGTGCTGGTGTTGTTTAATATCTTCATCGATGATACAGACAGTGGCATTGAGTGCACCCTCAGTGGGTTGGCTAGTGGCACTAAGCTGTGTGGTACAGTTGATGCACTGAAGACACAGGGTGCTGCCCAGAGGAACCTGGAGAAGTACACCTGAGAAAATCTCATGAAGTTCAACAAGGACAAGTGCAGTGTGCTGAACTGGGGCCAGGACAATCCGTGTTACTATTACAGACTGGGAGGTTATATAACCGAGACCAGCTCTGTAGAAAAGGACTTAGAAATATTGGTGGATGAAAAGCTGGACAAGAGTCAACAGTGTACGCTCACTGTTGGCCCAGAAAGCCAACTGTATCCTGGGCTGCATCAGCAAAGCCATGGCCAGCAGCTCCAGAGAGGCGATTCTGCTCCTTTAATCTGCTGTCGTGAGACCCCAGCTGTAGTACTGTATCCAGCTCTGGATCCCTCAGCACAACAGGATATGGAACTATGTCCCCGCTTACTGCAGGGGGTGGACTAGATGGCCTTCCAACCCTATGATTCTGTGATTTTACTCTTATAGAATCATAGAATCATAGAATAGTTTGGGTTGGAAGGGACCTTAAAGATTATCGAGTTCCAACCCCTCTGCCATAGGCAGGGACACCTTCCACTAGACCAGGCTGCCCAGTGCCCTGTCCAGCCTATTCATGCCTATGCTTGCTAATGTGCATAAAAGCTCTTGCTGCCCATAACTGTTGGTATTGCCCATGACAATTATACTTAATGTTTGCTGATCTGGATACCTGGAGGTGCTCCAGCTGTAGATAGAGTTTTTTCTGTAGACACGAATAGGATGACAGTAAATAAAGCCTGCCATTTTAAAGGTTTGCTCTGTGCAGTTGAGGCATGTCTTGTGAGTGGGGGATGTTATCTTAGACTCTAAGGACGTGTGAAAAAGAGAGAGGCTAATGAAGCTGTTACACTGATGTAGATGTCTGCTGGAAGCTAATCAGGAGAATAGCTTTCTTCATCATCTGAGAAAAGTAAAGGAAAGATGGTTCAAACAGCAGTGATCTGCTCCACTGTCAGCAAAAGAGTAGATCTGTGCAGTCTGTTTTAAATGGTTTGGAATAAGTAAATGATTGTGCCAAAAATGGTTGCCTTATTGATTATTCAGGATTTAGACCTTTAGTGTGTTCAGTTTGGCCTGCAGTATGACTGCTGTGCCTGCAGCATCTAAAAGTTTGAAAAGCCCAGGTTTCAGAAATGTTTCTCTTCTTTCCATTTTCCCATAATCCATTGGACTCCTTTAGTGCATTTTTGCTAGTTAGCTTCCCAGGGAAGGAACTGGTCTGGCTTTTTTAAACTAAAGGATCTTGGTCTAAGCAAGTTACATGAATCTAATGCTAATCAGCACATCTGTCTGAATAAAGAGATCAACTTTCCCCAAATTGACTGGGAAACCTGCATGACAGTAATCCAGACCTAGTTAAATCTCAGCCAATTGGTTGACTGTTTAGCTGTCCAGATGTAAACCAGATGGGTCTGAGTTTTGGCTGGTCAGGAAGTTTGAACAAAAAGTCTTCTTCAGAGGAATGCTGATTAATTTACATCTTTATAATGGGGTGAGGACTGTAATTTGAATGATAAATTGTGCAAAAATAATTTTTTTCATTATAAGCATCTCAGTGTTTAACATTTTGGAAAGGATTTGATAAATAACTTTACAGTTAAGATTTTTATAATATTTTAACAATTCACTTTACATTAACACATGTTCTGTAGATTAAAACCAGCATGACTCAGAGTCTTATCATATTTGTCTAAGTTTGTGTGTCAGAGTACTTGAATTTTGCAGCTTCTTTTGTCTTAAGGTGTGAAAAGCCTACAGCAATTCACATTCTTTGTATATATGTGATCTGCCACTTCTAATCTGTGTCTCTGGCTGGCTGCTGGTTAATCACTTTGATCTCTGGTTGTGGCCTTGATCTTTCTCAGATGGGAGGCCTGAGATAGGAATAATGTTCTAATTGATTCATCCCTTCTAGTTTGCTTTCTCTACTTATTGTAGTTTGCCTTTAGATTTTTTTTTTCTCTTCTAATTTTCATGTTTTACACTGAGATTGGTGTTCCCAGATGGGGGCTGGAATCCTTCCAGCCGTGGTTTGGAGCTGTTATTGATAGAAATTCCGTCTTCGATAATATAACTTCTCTGACTGAGGTGCTTATTCTGCCCATGGTTTCATCAAAGGCTAATGGTGCAAAAGTGTCTGGGTGCTATTAGCACATACAGCTTTTTTGTTTTACTTTTTATATTGTTCCGTGACTTTGGAGACTTTTAAAAAACATTTAAAATACTAGTTGAGAGTCAGCAACAGAGCATTTAATGAAGGTTTTTTAGTGGATTTTAGTGTGTGTCCACATGAAAAATTTGATTTCTTCTTTCCTTATTTCATGGTTTATGGATTTTGCTTTTACTACCCAAATTGTTTGTCTCTCTGCTCTGACAAGTTTTTAGCCTGAAGGAGCTCTCACTGTTAATATTGTTGCTGCTATTATTGATGTAACTCGTTTTTGTTGTGGATTTTTACTAGTCAGGGAACAAAATAGGATGGAGAAAATTTTTCTGCATGCATAACTGCTACAGTTTTTAAAAGTATTGTGGATTCAGTGCAGCACAGTGCATATTTGTCTGCAAAGTGCTGAGTTTCCTCAGTGCAAAAGTTTTCAAAGGCCACTTTAAAAATTAGCACCTCGCTGTACTGATCTGCGTACTTTGCGAACAGTTTTTCTGTGAAGTTTATGTGGATCTTCCAATACACTCTCTGTGTGCCTTTTGCTTATTGTTGCTGTTACAAGCAATGCATTGAGTAAATGCACTTGCAGCCAAGAAAGCCAACCAAATCCTGGGTTGCTTCAAGAGGAGTGTGAGCAGCAGGTCAAGAGAGGTGATTTTGCCCCTCTACTCGGCTCTGGTGGGACCCCACCTGGAGTATTGTGTCCAGTTCTGGAGTCCTCAACATAAGAAGGACATTGAGCTGTTGGAGCGGGTTCAGAGGAGGGCCACAAAGATGATCAAAGGGCTGGAGCAACTGCCTTATGAAGACAGTTCCATAGGCAGGACGGCTGGAACTCAATCATCTTTGAGGTCCCTTCTGACCTGAACTATTCTATGATTCTAAACGCATTTGAGGTCATAGATGAGCTATGTATCTGCTTTACTTTGTTTGGGATTTTATTTTGTCATCAGTTCTCTTCATTTGCTACAGATACTTCTTGGGGTTTTGTGTGTGGTTTTTGTTTTTTTTTTTTCCCCATTAATACGGATCATGATTACTACAAACATATGTTGAATTAAGTGAAATGTGTATTTACCAGACTGTGGTTTCCACTATGCTTATGCTGAATTTATGTGAAACTTGAAAGTACCAACATGAACTCACAATCATCATTACTGAGTTGTTACATAAAGTCTGCCTCTATCACCTCCCAGGATTTGTGTTATGCTCCCAACAAGTCCCTCACTGTATTTACTGACTATTTTGTAGGGGACTACTTTGTTTAAATCTTAGTTACTTTTAAGTAAATAACAAAATAGCCTTTTCCCTTGAAACAAAGCTAAACAGTCTCAGCATGGTAATCACTTGGCAAAAAATGCTAATACAGAACTGAGATAGATACTCTTAAACATGAGTGGAGTTTTCAGAAGTCTTCTGAAGCTGAGCAATTGCAATAGGCCTACAGTTTAGGATATAGTTTAGGTTTCGGGTTTGACTGAGGAACCTGAAAAAGAAGGATTTATTTATTTAAAACTTCAAGTGAAAAATGTGTTGTTTCCAGCAAATGTGTTTTAGGAATAGTGCCTTGTTGATTTATGATGAAAAGATGATCTATCAGTTTGTGCAGTGAGGAAATTAAAGTTCTATTTCCAGCTCCTTTTCAAATTTGCTTACTGATATTAAACTGATATTATCTCTCTGAATCCTTCATTTATAAAATGAAGATAATAGTTCATTTCCCATGTGTTTTGCCTGTGTCTAGACAGAACAATCTGAGAATAAGAGTAAACCCTTGCTCTTACTTATGTATCCCACTGAGTACAGGGAAACTTTGTTGTCATATTGACAGTCTCAAGACAATGCCAACATTTATATCAGCAGTTCCAATAGTTGCAGATAATGATTTCAAATGAAGGTGACAACTGTGTACTTGTTACGGAACAATCTCTACCCGGTTGAAATTGATCATGCTGTAGGGCTGCTGAATGTTGTAGGTCACTTATTAGTGCTTTCTTTAAATTTGTGTTTTTCTTTAGCTTTGGCATCTTTTATTGAAGAGTAAGTTGGGGTTTTGTGTGTGGTTTTTGTCAGTGTGAATGCTTTGACTAGAAAATAACCAGTGAAAAAATAATCTTAATGGGAAAATTATTTTGAATGCCAATCCAATTCCAGTTCTACCAAAGGAAATGGGGACTGGTGGTACTCCTTGAGATATGTCTACTGAGGGTTTTTCCTGGAGGGAAAAAAGGTGAACTCACATCATCATACTGCCAATGGTATGATGCAAGCTTGTATGAGGAAGCTGAGCTTGCTCGGACTTGCTTGTCTGGCTGACACAGTTACCTAACTCATCTGGTTGAAAGCTTATAGTGAGATAAGCTAAGCTCTAGTGCTGGTACAAGGGAAAAGAGGAGGCTTGATGGCTAAGTATGTGGTGATGGGGTTGTGGCAGTCTTGGCTAAAATAGCTATGAAGTGGTGTCTGTAATTACATTTGCTCTACATTAGTTATTAACATGTTCACGTTCTGTCCCTGAGCCATTTCAACAAGATGATACAGATCCTGAGTGCTTTAAATTAATCTTAATGGCACTGTGGTCAGTGACATGGCCAGTATTTTATTTTATGCCAGCTGAACATTGGTCGGATTTATATTTGAGTGCAGCTCATTAACTTTCCAAAGTATTTTATGATCTCTTCTCAAGTTAGAAATTGTAGTGTGTCTGCATGACAGCTTTGCCTTCTGATGGAATATATTGTTGAACCTTTGGCTGGAACAGTCAGCAAACACTTGCATTTGTTTCTGTTAGGATGAGAAATTGATGAGGCAACTATGCAGTCATGTTTATTTAGAAAGGAGATGCACAAAACTGTTCCCATTTACTCCCCCTCCAACCTTCACATCTCTGAAAAGTACATGGCATTCTCTTTCCTTAATATTTCTCATTTTCCCGCTGTCAGCTGAAACTCCAGGAGTTTTTAATTTCTTTCTCCTTCAAGATTATGCTTTGAGTTTTTGTCTAGGAACATCTGCTATGTCTGTTCAAAGCCTCTTCCTTCTGCCCTGCAACATCGTTCAGCCATCCCTGTGCTTTTGTTTAGTTTCCCGAGACACCTCTCTGTTACTGTGACTCCTTATGTAACTACTTAATTAATGAAAATTTTATTTTTACTGACAACATTTAAAAAAATTAATTTATATATTAAACAACTTAAAGCTGTCTTGAATGAAGATACAAAGATGATGTTTGTTTACTACTTAAAAAAAATTCCACCCCATCTTTGGTAGAAGTTTTTCCTTAGAAAGTATTATGTCGATGAACTCTCACTGTTCTCAGCTTTAAAAGAAAAATATCCCAAATTTATTAAAACTTGAAAAATTATAACTATAACTGAAAAAAGACTCAGTCGGGTGCTGTGTGTGACTGCTCAGTTTGGAGAAAAGTCATCTCCTTGTAAAGGTGAGCTGTCCCTTCGATATTCAGTAAGCATACTTCATCATCATGCAAGTCTCTTCTGGGTATTGTCCATGATGAATAATGAATAGGGGATTGAAACAAGGCATTTTTCTGTCATTTCTTCACATTATCAAGTTTAACTATGATCGCTACAGCAGAATTGGTATTTTATTACAGCTACCTCTCTTCACTCATCAATTTTTTAAGATTTGTTCCATTTGCATACACAAAGCCTATGGAGTTATGCACATGTGTAAGACATCTCATACACATTCTTAGAGGAACTTGTAACTTGTTTGCATAAGTAGTACATAAGTGTTATTTCTTTTGAATTTGAATGCTTTGACTAGAAATTTGAGGAGCAATTCCTTGTTTGCAGAATGATCCAGGGAGATTGCAGCCAAAATTGCTGTGTCCAGACATCTGTCTGCTACATTAAATATGAAGTGTGAACATAATAAAGGCGATACCTATAACTAAAATAGTAAGCAAAATAAAGATGTAAGAGATCTCAGATTATCAAGCAAGTTGAAGCTTTTATGTACAGAAGTGATGTGTGTGCATTTCATCTGAGACTCTTGCTGCAGAGGTATTACAGATCTTGAAACAAAGAGCAGAATAATATTTTCTCCTTCTTTATAAAATTTTTTAACTGCCTTCGCTATTGAAATGTTAGGGCCTTCTAAAATGTATAAATGCATGCTTAAGGATATACACTTATTTAAAATTAAACATGGGCAAGTGCTTTTGTGAACTAGGATATTTAAATCATTGTGAGTGAGATCACAGATGTCCCAGTGTTGGGCTGAGTCTGTGGACAGAGTCACACTGGAGCTAGTTTGCAGGGCCTTCCCAAAACCAGTGCTTTATGTGGAGTCTGCTGGCTTGGTGGAAGAAGTTAAAGGACAAGCATTATTCCCAGGGTGGCATTGCTGACACCAGCTGATGTGCAGCAACATATGTTTTGTAATAGGGAAGCATTCCGAGCTGCTTTAAAACACTTGACAGGGTTACTTCTAATTCTACTTGAAGTAGGTGGGAGGGAAAACTATACTTAATTGTGAATTCCTGTGTTTATACAAGGTTACCTAATCCATGCTTGCCTAAGAAAATACCACCATTTAAGGTTGTCATCAGACTTTTGCTCTATTTCCATAACATTGTTTTCTTCCAATCTGTTTAAACTTTAGTACATGTATCAAAATGGACCAAAGACAGAAAAAGTGAGGAGGGAACATTCAGGCAGTAGCAAAATAGGTAGATGCTATCCTTGTAATATTTGCTTGGAAAGACGGTGTTACAGAGCCAAGTGAAAGGGGAGAGGCATTCAGGTCTCTTGTGGTCCTACAGGCTTGTGTGATGTGACAGCATTTAGGGCTGGGGTAGAGGCTCCTTGTGGCTGGGGAGTGCAGTATTTGCAGTCACATGTACGACAATGTCCAGGTATCAGATGGTGTGAACCAAGGGCTAGGATTATAGGTGTGTCCTCACTGCTTGTCAGCACCGAAGCTGGCCTTGTTGTACTTGGTGCTATGGCAGAGATACAGCAATGATTAATGCTGAGTAGATTCTGCATCAGGATGTTTTCATGTTGCGGAGAGCCATTTTTAACCTGGGTGTATAGCTCAGTTGGGAGAGCATCAGACTCTTAATCTGTGGGTCAAAGGTTCAAGTCCCTGTCCAAGTACGAGGCTTGTCAGAGTTTGGTTGATGGTTGGACTCAGTGATCTGAAATGTTCCTTCCACGCTGGCGTAAGATCCAGTCCTGCTTCTTGTGATCAGAACTAGCAGGGGTTATGACCACAGTAGTGCCATTTAGAGGACCTTTTTTTTTCCCCTCTGTACTATCTGACAAAGATAAATGAAAATGTGGACTGTAGATCTGGCTGATGCTGTTGATGAAGGTTGTTTTGGCAGAAGTGACCCCAGCCTAGGAGCTGATTGGTCATGCCTCCTCTGGAGGTCTGATTTAAAGCTCTGCTAGTTGACAGAAGTCATTCAGTTGCAGTCAGCGGATGTTGTGCTAAGTTGTTAGAGCCCAATGAACCATCTGCTCTCACAAGCCTTCCCTTGCTAAACCAGAGGTGCACTTTATTCCCTTGGAGCAGTATTTCTCATCCACTGAGCTGCAATATCCCCACGGCATCAGGAAAGGCAGTGATGGCATATGGAGTGGTCTTAAAACATGGAAAAGCTGGCTAAACATTTAAAGAAATGCAGGAGGAAAGCAGGCTATAGTATGAGATTATTGTGATGAGCAAACATTACTGTTACAATAAATAAAAGAGTAATAATTTATCTTGATATGAAGCAAGGTGGCACTCACCTACAAAAGATAATGCCATTATAAGAATGAAGGGCTTGCACACACAAAAATAGAAGGTGGCAAAGAGATCTTCAATCTTCAAGAGCAGTATTTAAAAGTAGGAGTATATCTTTAAAGTTAGAGCTGAGCTATGGTGTATGGTATGCTTCAGGCTTGCAAGCCTCTTGCTGTAACATCCTGATTTCTGCCAGGTTGTCAGCTTCCTTAATTCCCTGGAGAAGCAGGTTGGCAGGCTTGTGGCACCCCTAGCAAAGGTTATTAGTGTCTTCCTCTAGTGCCAGAGGGAAAACATACTGTGGTTCTGTCTGGTCTTCTTTTGCCTTTGGTGAATTCCTGCAGAGGGAGAATTTTGGACAATTGTTTTTTTGCATTTAGACAGGTGTAAATAATGGATTTTTACTGTGTTTCTACTTTCAAAATGCCAGATCTCTTCCATGTTTCTCATACCTGCAAAGCAATACTGAACAAAGCCTTTAGTTTGAACTGAAGAATTTCACAGAATGTAAAAAAATCGCTGCAGTTTTTTCCGTACTCTTTTTCATCCTTTTCATCCTTTTTTTGACGTACTTCGATTTTAATGAAAAGAAGATTAAAGAAGTGATTCTAAAATATCAAAATAGAATTGTTCTACTTTTTCTGAACCCATTTGTCTGTTTATTATGTGCTGAAATTATCACTATTAATTGGTAAAGTAGAAACATTTTTAGTGAACGTACTACTCTCCAGAAATTAAGATGTTCACTGCTATTTACAGTTTGTACTTGTCAAAATTTACCCATTGTACCTTGCCTATAGTTACTAATTAACATT
Organism: Turnix velox; assembly: GCA_013400935.1. Classification (NCBI taxonomy): domain Eukaryota; kingdom Metazoa; phylum Chordata; class Aves; order Charadriiformes; family Turnicidae; genus Turnix; species Turnix velox. The sequence goes on along the minus strand of VZTY01027425.1, from coordinate 79,478 downwards.
TAAAAAAACCCTCTGAAATAATGTGATAAGAAAAACTCTTCCAGTAATAATTTTTATCTACTACAGACAGTAAGTTTTTTCTCATGCACTGTAGTTAATAACCTGACTTTGCTTAGATGTGATTTGTTCTAAATCTTTTGCAAATTTCTTGGCATATATCACAGCTGTCCCTCACTAATGGGATACAGCTTTCGTTTTACAGTCACATTCATGTATTCTTGTGACCTAGTATAGCAAATATTTTAAACTTTCTTTGTCTTTTTTGTAACAAATGCTGAAATACTAAGAGAGATTACAGAAGGTGTTGCAATATGTGCAAATTATTTGTGAAGAGACCTTTTGGAGAGAAACTGCTTTTGACTAACTATAGGGAAGTGGGCTATGTATCATTAAAACAAATTCAAGGAATTTAATGTACAAGTTTCAGGAATACTTTTATATTTTTTCTGGGAATACTATTAAAGTATTTCTAAGAACTTCAGTTAGATTAGTAATATTTTAAAATTAATCCTTCAGGATGATATTTTTCTGTGGCGGTATCTGAACGTGGCTATTGTATTTTTTCTATAAAGTTCTAATGAAAATAGCCCAAGGTTTCTGTGGAGGAAACAAGGGGAAATAGCTCACACTTTTGCTTGCTTTAGAAAAGAATGAGAAAATATACATTGCAGTGATGTTACTAGGGTTCTCTAATAGCTTCTTGGTCTGCTGACAACAGAAGTACACATGATTTCTAGCAAAGTGTGTATAGCTCCTCCATTTGTGCACTGCAAAAAAAGGGGAGGTCTGGGTTTCAGGGCTGGAGGTACAAATGTAGTTACTCAAATTTGTGGTAGGAAGGAGACAGCCTGGTTCCATTTCAGAGAGTAATGTAAGGTCTGGGTTTTTTTCTTCTTAGTAGTTCAGAATATTTGTGTTGGAAGATTGGCAATGCTTGCAAATGTAGATGCAAAGGAGTTAAAAAGTAACACAATGAACTTTGTTATATTTATAGGTATTATGACAGTATCATGACTAATATGACTCATTATAAAATTTTTCTGATAATTTTGTTATTTAAGACACATTGGGAACTATGCTGCATCAGGACAACACCAGTGCGCTGTGAATATGCCTGTTGTTAGAGCAGTCCCTACCATACTCATTCCCAAAGGTGGAAGGCACTTGGTGAAGGCTGTGAGGTAGCTATCAGGCTGAGTGTCTTCTTTATAGTCCCTCCCTGCCTCTGCCACCAGAGTTACTGTGAGAGGCCGGGCAAATCTCAAAGCGACACAGTCTCATTTAGTCACTAATTGTGTGTTACTAATTTTCTTAATACCCAGACTAAGGCACCTGTGACCAGACTCAAAGCTGTATAAAGTGTTCACCACTGCAATAAGATATAATAGGAACAGTACTTTAAGTGTGTGCTGTAAAACTGTTAAGTATACCTGACATTGAGAGGTGTCAAGATAAGCACCCAGAATTTGTCTCAGGCTCTTTCTTTGTTCTCCATTTTCCTACATGAGGAGAATACCATAACCTAATATTACCCAGAAAAAACCCTTCAGTAATATTTGCAGGGCAGGAGGTACTATTGCAGTGAATGATGAATTATGCACTCAAGCTAGAAGCCTATTAATCTGTAACATGTACTGCTTTTATTTATACTTAGGTCTCATCCTGCAGATGGTTTTCTCTTCTTTCCGTAATTTAAATTAAGATGAAATTGAATTCTTACAATAGTGATCAACTAGTCTGCGAGAAAGTATATATTAATTATACATTATTGGTCAGTCCAGTATAGTTGTAAAGTACCACAGCCTATCTACCTTTTGAAATGAAAGCAATATCAAGTGAAAAGATTATATTAAACAAATCTCATGTCTGATGGTTCATCCTGTTTTATTTACTTAAGCTCCTATTTGAAGCAGTATTTGAAAACCTAACCTGAGAGTTAACCTACTTAACTCTCAGAACTTTTGTATAAGCTAGGGAAATAATATAAAGCCCATTTTATAGACTTGGGGGTAAATTGTAGTCAAGATAAGCCCAGAGACATTAAAGGACATTGGGGTGTTGAAGTTAGGGGCTTCAAGTTCAAGCCTTCAGACTGAACTCTGGACCAATGTCATTATGTAGTGAATGACATGCAAGAAAGTGTCCAGGATGTCCTGCTGGAAAAGCAGAGTGGCAGAGTGTCCTCACACAACAGCTTTCTACTAACCAAGAGGAAATTTGCTCAGGCCAGGGCTGAGTCTGCCATTGTGCCTCTAAGGTTTGTCCATGTATTCGGTGGTTGTTGAGTGAAAGGCAGAAGCAGACCCAGATTTTGGAAGTGGATGGCAAGCTTTATCAATTGGCTTGTTGCCCCAAAAGCCCATTAGAGGCTTGGGCAAAGGCAGGTAAAATTTCTGAACTGTGTTCCAGAATAAGGGTGACCTTGGTGTGAGCAATGGGGCTGTGGTAGTCTGGAGCTGCTCTGGGCAGACAGAGGCATCTAGGGAAACTTTACAGATAAAATAAAACTGTATTCATTGTTAGGCAGCTGGCAAATGAAATTTTGCAGCAATGCAGTTTTGGAGATTTGGTACTTGTGCTTCATCACAGATACTGTTAAATGCCTTTTCTGCAATTGCCAAAAGACCTGCATTTTAATGCAGTAAGTTGAGCCTCGTTTTTTCTTGTGTGTACCTATTTTTTTTTTTTCTTCCCTTCTCTTATCTTGTTCCTTACTATGGACACATTTGACCGCTGTCAAATAGAATGTTTTTTTGCATAGTTGGTTGGCTGACTCTTTTTTTCTTAATCTGCTGATGGAGTCAATTGTGCCAGTAAAGCAATTATGCAAAATTGTGTATAAAGGTTTAATGATACAAAACAGTGTTCATCACAAATCTAATTGTGATTCTTACCATCGAGGTTATGAGACGTTTGGATTAGGATCTCTGTGGCTAATATATTTTCTGTTACAAAAAGTACATTCAGTGAGGCAGATCAGGGAACATTTAATGTACGTGTCACTGTTAACTGTGGAAGGAAGCAATTAACAAAAATAGTGACTTGGAGGTGTTCAGATAATGGTTATATGCTTTCAGATGGTGATTATGAGAAGTCTGCTTTATTACATGTCTCATTAGGTAATGCTGTTATCTGTTTTAAACCACAAATGATAACTATGTACGGCTGGTTGTATTGGAGACTTGATGCACACAGGTAAAACATATAAAGGTGAACATAGTAACAAAGGAAAATATTGTGTCTGAATACTGAAAACAAAGACATACTGTGTTAAAACAGAGCTGATGAGTGCAGTGTACTGAGTTTTGATATCTGGTTTCCACTTGGGTAGTTGAACTGGTTCAGGAAAAGAGCGCTACAACAATACTTGGTAATGCTTTCACTGAAGCTGAAAATCCTGTTGGATTTTCTTGGTCTGGAATAGAGCATTTGGAAACATTTCAAAACTGATATTTCTGCTTCATGTGTGCATTGATAGTTTGTGATTTCTGCCCTGCTTCTTTCCTCAGAATGCTTCCTGGGATTTAATCCTGCTGCAGAAAGTATTAGCTGGTCAGATATTATTATTAGGACTGACATTTAGTAGAGACTGATTTGTATCTGGTCATTATGTACTGGGAGAGACCTTCTGCCACAGCCAGAAAGCGCACATTGCTTCCCCTTGCCTGCCTCCACTGGACTGTATTAGGAAGGCTAGCAAAAAATGTCCCTTTCTTCATTAACAGTTCTCAGCTGTGTGTCAGCTTTGCACTGAGGAGGCATCAAGGACTGTGAAGACAGGGAATAATGAATAACCTTGCAGTGCTGTCTGCCACCTCTTTAGTCAGGAGGGAAGTGGGTCACACTTGGGTTCTGAATTATTAAGGTGAATTCTATTCACTTCAGTGCTCCATGGAGTCAAATGCGTTGAGCTGTTTCATACTGAACGCAGCAGTCAGCTTGTATAAACAGCTTTAACTTACTGGTTTCTGGAAACACAGGCCTGAAGGCAGTCATGGAGGTTTCAAGAATGTTAATAGTTTGTGTACATGAATGAGCTTATAAATGGTTGTTTTTGCAGTCTTCAATAGCTCATCAAGAGTAACTGTGTCACTGCCAGAGAAAAGGGAGCGATTAATTTTTTTCTCTGCAGCCTTATTAATGTTTTCAGGGATTGATATAATATGCCTTTAACAAAGCGTGAACTTCTCTCCTACTGAGCCACTGCATCCTGCCTACATTCGGTGTGGGCAGGGAACCTTATACTAATCCACTCTCCTATCATATCTCTAGCAAACACATGTAAGTGTTTTCTTTGGATATTTATTTTGATGCAAGGAATGTTAAGTCTTTTATTTGGCAATGCGAACAAGTAGGAGACTGTGACTTCTCAACTTTGTAACATTAATTGTAGAAGTTCTGGTTTTCAGCTGCAAGAGCTTTTGACAAATGTATAACAGTTACACTTGGCTTTAAAAGAATAATCCTCCATCTCACAACAACTTTAGAATAGTTCACCTATGCAAATTAAATAGCTTAAAAATGTAGATGCTGAAATCATTTGTCCTATGCTTTGTTTTTTAACAGGTACGGTTATATGCAAGGCCTGATGCAATCCGAAGAGGATCAGGGGACTATGCTCTAAATATTACCAGGAGACTCATTGAATTTTATGAAGATTATTTCAAAGTGCCCTATTCCCTGCCAAAATTAGGTAAGATTTCCCCTAAAATATGAAGTTTCTTCAGAGACAAGAGATAACATTAGCTGTTTTAAAGGAAATTTAAGATTGGAATGTACTTGATTTCAAAGTAAGGAATATTTAGGTTGATTGAGAAGGATAAATAAGTAAGGAATTTTTCACCTCTTCCTTGCAGAGGGAGAAAAACCACATTGTTCCCACTCCAGCCTTGCACTAAAAGCAGCAGTAAGCAGACAGTACTTGAATTCTTTAGGCAGTAGAAAGGGAACTTGAGGCTGATAAGTGAGTTGTTTATTTATTTTTACTTTAATATCGTTTATTTTGGTCCTTACTTTGATTAGGTAGCTACTGGGAGATGCTTATTTTCTAGTATTTGTATCTTGATGTCTCAGCCTTAGATGTGATAAAAGAACTGAAAGCATTTGTGGAGACTGTGAACCTGTAACAACGCAAGGCTGTAGGTTTTTTTTATGCTGTAGTATGTGTTCTATTAATGCTTAGTATGTATGCTTAGTTGTATTGTTGCTTATTATAAGACCTGATGTGAACTTGTTTTGCTGCTCCAGTGAGCTAAATGTAAAAGCTATCAGTTTCTGTTTTTTTTCTCTTCCTTCCTTTCACTGCAATCAGTCGGTCTCCACCATACTTGGCTACTTCAAATGATGCATATTATTACATGCTCCCTCCTTTGGAACATTGGTTGAGATCCAGAAAAGCATATTGCTCAGTAGCAGGAAGAGAGCTTGTGTTTGATCAGAGGTGTTTGAATTGGAACCACAGGTTATCCTCCCAGGAACTCAAGGTCTATTTAATTAATTTTTTTGCCCACATTAGTCTTGCAATTAATGGCATATGAGATAGATAAGGTAACTTATGTTGCTGAATGCGGATGTTGCATAATTTTGTTTATGAAAATGGTATGGCATTTGTTTCTAATTGTCCTTAAATGATGAGCTGCAAGCAATGTTCAGGGAGAAATATGCAGAAGATGGGTTAAATGTGGAATGTCCATCGATCTTTCTGTGTGTCTTTTCATACCTAGCTTCAGGTATGAAATAATGCTTTTATATGGCAAGTTACAGATGCCAGAAGTTTGGAAGGAAAAAAACTAATAAAAAATTTCTCTTGAATATAATTACTTCAAGTAGTTTATCGAGGATGCCAAATAGCAGCAGGGGGTGGTGACTGTATGAGCTTCAGAATGTTTCAACTAACAAAATGTCCTGTATGTGTAACCATAGTACTGTAGCATATATTTTAAAAGTACCTCATCAGACATAATAGATTCATGGAGTCATGGAATCATGGAAAGGACTTTTAAAGATCATCTAGTCCGTATCTCCTGCAACAAGCAGGGACATCTTCAACTAGATCATGTTGCACCATCCTACCTGACCTTGAATGTTTCCAGGGATTGAGGCATCTTCCTCCTCTCTGGTCAGCCTCTTCCAGAGTTTCATCATGCTTATAATAAAAAATTTCTTTTTTAAATCTAGTCTGAATCTTTCCCCTTTTTGTTTAAAGAAATTACCTCTTGTCCTATTGCAACAGGCCCTGCTAAAACTGTTGTTCCCTTATAAATAGTGAAAGGCTGCAGTGATGTCCCTCCAGACTGAATAACCAGGCTTTTCTCTTCCAGTCTAAATAACCCAAACTTTCTCACTCAGTCCTCATAGAAGAGATTGACTGTCCTCTAGACAGGTTGATGTCCTTCCTGTGCTGAGGGCTTCTAGAGCTGTATGCAGTGCTCCTGGTAGGACCTCACAAGACCAGAGTAGAGGGGCAGAATCGCCTCCCTTGACCCGCTGAACATGACTCTTTTGATCCAGCCCAGGATATGCTTGGCATTCTGGACTGTTCAACTTCTCATCCTTCATTTCCTCCAAGACCTTCTCATTAGGGCTGCTTTCAATCCCTTCATCCCCAGCCTGTGCTGATATGCTGATAATGAGTATTGCCTTGACCCATGACCTTGTGCTTTGCCATGTTGATTTTGATGTTCATATGGGCCTACTTCTTGAGTTGGTCCAGGGCCTTCTGGATGACATTCTGTCCTTCAAGCACATCAGCTGCACTGCTCAGCTTTTGTTGTCTACAAACTTGCTGGGGGTGCATTTGATTCCACTGCCTATGTCACCGATTAAGATATTGAACGGCACTGATCCCAGTATGGACCCCTGAGGGATGAGGGACACTGCTTGTCACCAATCTCCATCTGGACATTAAGTCACTGACCACTACCCTCTAGATGTGACCATGGAACCAATTTCTCATCCACTGAACAGTTCACACATCAACTCTATCTCTCATCAGATTGGAGAGAAGATTGTTGTGGTTCACAATGTCAAAAATCTTACAGAATTCCAGACAGATGACATCTGTAACTCTTCCCTTGTCCACTGATGTTGTTACTCCATCGTAGAAGGCTGTTGGGTTTTTTAGGGAGACTTGCCCTTGAAGAAACCATGCTGATTGTCTTGAGTCACTCCCTGTTCTCCATGTACCTTTGCATGGCTTCTAGGAGAATCATCTCTATGGTCTTCCCAATACAGAGGTGAGCATGACAGGTCAGTATTTCCCAGGGTACTCCTTTGTACCCTTTTTCCAGCCACCGGGATCAATACCTGACTGCCTTGGCTTAATAAATACCATGGACAGTGGCTTGCTTGGCGACTACATCAGCCATTTCCTCAGGACTCTGGGATGCATCTCAAGTCCCATATATTTCTGTGTATTCAGGTTCCTCAGTTGATCATGAACCAGATAATGTTTTACAGTACAAGGGACTGTTCTTCCCTGGTCCCTGCCCTGCAGTCCGTCCTCTTGAAAGGTGTGGGAGAGAGATTGTCAGTAAAGACTGAGGCAAAAAATACTTGAATATTGGGGACCATGTTTTGTTGAACCTTCTTTTTCTGGTTGGCGTATCTGTAGAAGCCCTTCATGTTATTCTTTGTGTCCTTTGCCAGGGAGAAAGGTCTCTCCAGCTGTGCCTTGGCCTTCCAAACCCTATCCCTAAATAGCTGGGCAGCTTCCATATACTCTTCCCAGGATACTTGTCCCTGCTTCTATTATCTCTTGTCCTGATATCTTACACTTGGGGATCAAGAGCTCTTGCCTTCTATGGTAAGTGTCCTTAAGGATCTACTAGCTCTTTTTGGTTTGCTTGTCTCTATGACAATTTACCAAGAGTTCCTGGAGATTTGCCTTCCTGAAATTTTGGGTCCTGACTTTACCCTTCATCTGACCCATATACCTTAGGACTGTGAACTTTACCAGTGCCATGATCATTGCAGCCCAGGCTGCCTCTAATCTTGATGTCACTGAGTAGCTCACTTGTGTGGTCAACAGGTCCAGTATCACATCCACTCTGGTGGGGCTATTACCTGGCTTAAAAGGTTGTCTTTATTGCACTCTGTGAATGTCCTGGGTTGCCTACAGCTTGCTATACTATTTCTCCATCTGGTATCAGGCAGGTTGAACCCTTAACAGGATGAGAAACTGCAAGCATGATGCCTCCCATGCCTGGAGTAAGAAGGCTTTATCAGCCTTCGTGCCCTTGATTTGGCATCCTTTAGTAGACACTGGCCACAAAGGTTCCCTCTGTTGCATTGGTCTCTTATTCTTACCTCTAAACTTTCAGCATGCTTATGGCTATTCTTCAGAGACAGTTCTTCACGCTCTCTCCATTTTTTGATGTTGAGCGCAATGCCTCCACCTGTGCTTCTCTGCCTGTCACTTCTGAACAGCTGAGTAGCCATTGATAGCTGCACTGCAGTCCTGGGATTAGTCCCACCAGCTTTCAGTAACAAGGTTATAACTTTCTAGCATCATAGTTGTTTTTTTTTGTTGCCCATATTGTGTGCACTGATGTAGAGTTGCTTTAGCTGGCCTTTCAGACATGTCACTTAGAGGAACCATCCTAATACCATTGGCATATCCCTCTTGGCTCCTAGTACCTTGGAAGCCTCTGTATCATCTCTGTAAGACTTCAGGTGTGCTGCAGTGTAGCCAGCAAGTCTCAGAGCAACCAGATGTGGGCCCTTGCTAGCAACCCGTGCTTCTGACCATTGCTTATTGTCCCACAGCTTGTCCCAGGCCAGCCTGAAACTGTGTCTCATCCCATTCAAGACTAGTTAAAATGAACTCTGATAGCTCATGAGCATAAATCCTCTTTCTTCTTTCATAAAGGTGAATCTCATCTGACACCAGAAACCTGGTGCTATGTATCCCATCCCATTATTGGAAACCTCAAAATTATGGTGATGACACCAGCCAAGGAGCCATGTCTTTAATAGACTGCGCTCATCTGTTTCTTCCAGTGTTGGTGCTTATAAGTGGAGGGAGAGAGGCATGAGTATGACCCAGTTTGGATCTCTTTGGAACTGAGCAGGAGGAGTAGTCACAAGTAAAATTATATTTTATTTCATCAAGAATTTGTAGTAAAACTATTGAGGCAATATGAAAAGCTGTTGGAAAACAATTTATTCTGTAGTGATACCATGGAAAAAGTTTAAAAAATTTTGTATAGTATAGCAAGGTTAGTTTATTTAGTGTGAATATAACAAGGAAAATTTCAAAAGTCTGTGACACAAATATTTTAAAAAATTGATCTAGATGTGAATGTTTGATCCCGGTTCAGCAGGGTTCACTAAGATCACTACATTTAAGCATATGATAGTGTCTTTACCCTAAAGGAATGTTGAATTTTAGTTTTTATTACTGAAAAGTGGAAGTTTAGGGACATTCTGATGAGTGAACAGAAGGACTAAAAATGAAATGTAGCCATTCTATGATAGTGATTTTGCAGTAATATTGAAGATTTTTTCTGAAGGAGGAACAAAACAGCATTAGCTTCAGCAGTGGAAGGAGTCTATATCAGGAGGATGCAGTGATACAGAAAATGTAGCAGTGCTCTATGAAGCCTCAGGTCTATCTGCTGGTATGCTGCTGTCACTACTGCAAAGGACTGCATACATCATCAAGGTTTTAAGAAAAATAGCAATTTTCTCTGTGGGACTTCTTAGGAGTTTTTAATTTTATTTATAAATGAAATGTGAAATGCCTTCAAGTGGGAGTGAAAACTGAAGAATATAGTTTAAAAAGCTTTTTCATGACAGCATCAGTTTTGTAGAATATATTCTATTTCAATTGTAGATATCTTAAAAAATGAAACAGTTTCATTTATTGTCTAGTTCTAAACCAAATGCAATTATTTGGTTGAAAATACATTATATTTTTTTGTAAGAGTTCAGTTGTGGGAATACTGACCACCATACTAGGCAGGTGCTGTATGAGCTACTGAGCAATATGCTAGTGCAAGTGATGTATGCTGGAATGTGTACGTGGGGACCAGAGACATGCGACCCTTGGTGAAGCACTTCCATCATCTATGTGGTGATCCATTCAAACTCTCTATGTCTGGAGTAACTGAGGACATTTAGGTGTGTCAAATGTGTTGCTGTATTAGAGGTAACCTGTGTTCATTTGTTCATTTCTCAGGTCATTGACAGCCATTTCCACACATCTTTGGTATTTGAAATAAGTGCTTATTGTCTGAGATTGATATAAATCAGTTGGAGTTCTCTGTAGGAACTACTTTCTCCCAATGCTGTTGACTACTTAAATGGTTTTGACCAAGCTTTTTACTGTACTTAAATGAAGTCAGATGCCTGTGGCTGCTGATGTCAGTTGTGCTGCTGATGTCAGTTGTGCTGCTGTTGTCAGTTGTGGGCTCCTCTTGGCAACCTCTGTTAGTATTGGAAACTTTAGAGAATATGAGGGAACCTTTATGTCACTCAATAACTAAGATTAGTTAGGTCTTGCATTGTATGTACTGACTTCTGATTTGGTTGCCAGTTGAGATGAATTCTAGTAATGAATGTGAATTGAGGAATTTTCATATTTGAAAAACCAGTTTTTCCAGTTAGAAGTTCTGCTTAGCTTGTAGATATGTGCGTTTTTTTTCCACATCATACTCTGAACTGGAAGGTGCTTGTGTAGGATTTTAAGCTAATATTTAAAAAATTAATTTAGTTACTGAAAAACAAGGAAGATCTTTAAAAAAAAAGATTCTTTTTTTTCAAGGCTAGAGCATTATCACTAGCTAGAATTGGGGGGGGATAAAGTACTGTCATTTATTTAATTCTAAGAAGATATACAGCAGAATTTTAAATCTTGTTTCTATGGCAGCTGAATAGAAATTGTATTTTTGTATTTGTATCATGTATTTATTTTGATCCAGTTTGTAATAGAGAATAAAATGCTTTGCATGCATGGGGTTTTTTTTAAATGAAAATTTTCAAGATTGGAATAGTTTCCCAATGAGGAATAAGGAAAGTGAGCACTCTTTATATGTGGACAGTTGTAACTCTTCGAGTTGTGAATATTTGGAGTTGAGAGGTCCCTTCCAATCCCTTATATTCTGTGGTTCTGTGGAGGAGTTGACTGCCTTTCCATCCTAAACTCAGGGGCTACCCAGTGAGGTTAGCAGGAGACACATGCAGTGGGTAGATTTGTGAAATTCGTTATCAAAATGGATTGTAGATTCAAAAAGATTGTACAGCTCCAAAGAGATGTGTGGAAAATAACTTGGAGAGCTGCTCCTTGGGAGGAAATTCCATGGTTTCAAAACAGAAGCTAGGGAATACTCAAGAGAGTGCTATTTATACATCCCTGGTCTTACTTTTTTCTGAACGTCTGCTTGTGGCAGCTGTTGGAGAAGAGAATACTGAGACAGGAAGCCTTTTTTTTATCTCTGAGTTGACAAGGTTATCCATGTGTTCATAGTCTTCCAGTTTCTCAAATTTCTACTAAAGAATCTCTTTTTGAGAATACTTAATTTACTGGAACTCGTAAACTCTGCAAAGCTCTAATTGTGAAAGACTGACAAAACTTTGTGCATGGTGCATATATGAACCACATGAGTGAAGAGTTCTTGGGTTTTAGGCCCCATCTTTTCTCCTCTTCACAACATTGCAGTATCATAGTGTTAGGGGGTGCATTTACTGCTTCTCTGAAAACTCATTTTACAAGTCAGTTTATTTTATTCTGAGTAGTGGTGTACTCAGACACCAGTGTAATTAGTGTAATCACTATGGGTTGTATAAAGGAACTTGGATGTCTCAAGAATCAGACACAGAGAGCCTAACTCAAAGGCCCTTTGCTTTGATTAATTCATCCTAAGGCACTCAGCTTATATGTCTAAATTAGCAAGCTGATTGCCCTAGGTTCCTTATTTCATTAGTAGAGAGGATTTCTTCTAGGGGATAGTTTCGGGCTTATGTGGGCAGAATCTGCTGCTATATGTGCATCAATGAAAAAGACTAGCCATTAAAAAGTTTGGTGATACTGAACTGGGGGGTAGTGTTGACTCTCGAGAGACAATCACATATTGTACAATGATTAATAGGTTAAAATCTAAAAAGCCCAAATGCCAAAGCATGAAGGTAGGACAGAGTAATTTTGGGAACAACTATACATTGAAAGAGGAGTGGCTGGAGAGCAGCCTTGCAGAAACGGATCTGTAGGTGTTTGTTGAATGTGGTCTCATTGTGAGCCAGCAGTGTGCCCTGGCAACCCAGAGGGTGCAATATAACCAGCTGATCAAAAGAAGTGTTTATCTTGTTTGGTAGTCAGCAGTGGTACAGCCTCAGCTTGAGTACTGTGTGCAGTTCTGGACTCCACATGTTAAGGAGGATGTGAAAGTGCAAAGTGCAAGGTTATGCACTTGGGCCGGAAGAACCCCAGGCACCTGTACAGGCTGGGAGGAGTGGTCCTTGAGAGCAGCTCGGCAGAGAAGGACCTGGGGGTCCTGATGGACGAGAGACTTAACATGAGCCAGCAGTGCGCTCTCGCAGCTCGGAAAGCAAATGGGATCCTGGGCTCCATCAGGCAAGGGGTGGTCAGCAGGGATAGGGAGGTGATTGTCCCACTCTACTCAGCTCTTGTGAGGCCCCATCTGGAGTACTGTGTCCAGGTGTGGAGCCCTCAGTACAAAAAAGACATAGAGATTTTGGAAAGGGTCCAGAGGAGGGCCACGAGGATGATCAGGGGGCTGGAGCACCTCCCCTATGAGGACAGGCTGAGGGAGTTGGGCTTGTTCAGCCTGGAGAAGAGAAAGCTGCGGGGTGACCTCATTGCAGCCTTTCAATACCTGAAGGGAACCTACACCCAGGAAGGGAGTAAACTCTTTGAAAGGGCTGACAATAGCAAGACTAGGGGAAATGGATCCAAGTTGAAGGAGGGAAGATTTAGGTTGGATGTTTGGGGAAAGTTCAAATGCTGGAGAAGACTTTTTAGAGAGGAGATTGATGCCTCAAGCCTATACAGTTTTAAGAGACATTTGGACAATGCACTTCATAACATGATTTGACTTGGTCAGCCTTGATGTAGTAGACTGCTTCAGCTGAACTCAATGATCATTGTAGATCACTTCCAATGGAACTATTTTGTTCTAACTCCAGAGCTTAATTCACATGTTATTTGTACCATTAAACTCACACGAAGTGCAGACCTTGGAAGGAGATGTACCTCAGGTATTTTAATGATGCAGAACTGTGAACAGAATTGGGAAAAAGTTGAGCTTCTCAGTAAGCTTTCAATTTCTCATTGAAAACATCCTGAAAGTTAGAAATTTGAACAGCTAAAGAATCCACAGTGGGACATGTCTGTGTATGTTACAGAAAGGCTGGGTATAAGTTAATTCCCTTACTGTTTTGTCTTGAGGTCATTAGATATAAATCAATATTTTAAAGTACTTCAGTTTTTGTGAGCCATACAGTGTTAAAATATATGTTTATTTTTTTCCCCTAGAGTTCATGACATGTCTTTTTCTGTAATTTGCTCTACAAGAAAACTTTGAGGTTATTTGATGTATTGATTTTTGGTGTTGTTTTTTCTCACAGATATGTTTAAGGAACATGGTTTATGCAAAAATTATATGGTCTTGTTTTCTTTATACAGCATTCAACACTAAAGTTGTGAGTGCAAAGTCAGAAAATGGTTTTCCAAGGGACTGTGTGTGTGCTGAACAATGGAAGACAAGATTGGACCATTAACATTTGCTCTTTGGGAATTTTTGGAGAACAGAATCCACTTTTAATCTGTGTCTCAGAGTAATTTAGACTCTATGGTGTGAATTTAAACTCTTGTGGTGATAGAAAATAGCTCATCCATGGAAGGATAAAGTTCAACAGGAAACTGTTCTGAGTTTTGAAGAAAACTGTTCCCCTGACTGTTGGCTGTGAATGTTTTGGTGAGAGAGTGTTGCATGAGATACTGTTGTAGGATGGCCAAGTGACTTTCTGTGAACACTGGTGATTAACTGTTCATTTTGATTTAATTGCTTTACAGTTAGCTTCACTCTTTTTCATGTTGCTAACTTGTTTTTCCAATGTTGTCTTCTGCCCTATTTTATCTAGCTAGGTGACTGCTTCCCATGACTTGTCCATCTGTTTCTGGAAATTGCAGTATTGCAGCAAGGAAGACAGTTAATTTTTCTTTTGTATAATGAAAACAATGATTAGTACTTTTTTGGTCTTATTATTTTTAGTAGTTGAAAATGATTATCAATTTGATTGCCTCTTGATTAAGAGAATGCCATCCTGAAAATTTAAGAGATGCTGATCTAATCTGACCTACTGCATGGCTTGTAGATTTTCATAGCATTCTTATGGCATTAGAGATGCTACAGCTGTACTGTATTCGGCCTTTCTGAAAACTTCCCAGTCTCTTCAGGTGAGAGAGAATTCATCACAACCCTGCAGGAGAGAGGGAAAGGGACATTAGATTCTGTTAAGTGTGAATGAGCAGTTGTGTGGTGCACTGAATAGAGAAGAGAGGTGAGTAGGAAGGGAGATGCCCTGGGAGTGGGACCTGACTTCTAGAATAAGGGAGGATGGGAGAAGAAGCGCTAAGGACTTGATTTGTGTGCCTAAACATAATAATCTGGTGCTGTTTGAAATACCTTAAGGCTTCCTGAAGAATCCTAGCTGCTGCTCCTGCTGGCCTCCAGATGAGGTGCTGTTGATCCATGGCTAATCCACATCTGACAGCTCCACATGGATTTTTATTTTTTTTTTTAAAAGCTTCAAGCATCTTAACTGGGGCTATGCCCCATATTGAAGCCAGGTACTTGAAGCAAGGCTAATGCTTCTGCACACAGAGGACTATTTGCTGATATGGAGCATTCATAAACAGAATAAACTGTCACTTTTACTTGACCTTTGAAGCCTCAATTTTGAGGTTGTGGGTTTTATTTTTAAAATTTCTGAGCTGTAAGCACTTCAAAACAGCAACTGGTCAGGACTCCAGAGGGAAAAATTCCAGATACAGCCATAATAAAGCAATGTTTTGTTTTGTTTTGTTTTTTCTCAGAGAAATGCTTTGAAATATGAAAAGAAACTGAGTTACTAAACTGAAACAAACTGAGTAGGAAATCAGGTCATAGCATGATGTTAAGAAACAAGGAAAAAAAAATCTTCACTTAGGACTTTGTTACTGTGTTGCTCTAAGCTATAATTAAACAAGACAAAACTCCCCAATAATATAATTCAGCTGAAAAATGGGCATTTAACTGGTTTTGCTAAGGGGAACCTTGTCTCTGTTTTGTACAAATTTTGCACAAACATTGCACAAATCTAATAATTGGTGGAGACAGGAAAAAGTACATGTAGGAATAAAGCAGCTTTATGTAGAATAAAGATGAATAGGCTCCGGTGGAAATAATCCTCTTCCAATTAAAACGTTTTCCTTATGTAATTATTTCCCTCCTTCTTAATTGTGATGCAAATAGAATCCAAACCTCTTTTAACAAGGAAAATGTTCAGGTAATAGCACTGTTGCCAATAGTTCAGACAGCCAATAGTAAGAGCATTCGAGTCCAACAATGACCTCACTTGCTACTCAACTAAATCAGCTTGTATTTTAAATAATTTTAAATGATTTTAAAATATTTTAAATGATTTTAAATGACCACAAACAACAAAAAAATCAGGGTGATGCTGTTGTTATCAGAGTCCAATAGGATGTGGGATTATAGGAGAAGCAATGGAAATGTCGGAACGTTTTTCACCCATGAGAATTGTTCAACTGAACATGAAAAAATGTTTTTTCTATGTTAATTTTAGTAAGTAATTTGAGCAGTTAACACCAATGTAGAGCTAGGTGTTCAGAATTTTAGCCTTCTAAACACAGCTGAGAGTTCATTAGCTTTGAACTACTTTGATTTCAGATGCCTTCAGAAAACAGTGCATTAGGAGAAATAAATCTTCTGTGTCTGCAGAAGTTGCAGTAGAGGTGTCTGACTCCAGACAAAGGAAAGCTGTTCTAGACTGGTTTAAATGGGATCTTGGATTTTTGGAAGACTTAAAGATGAGGTGGATCCTTCTGTAGGATTTATAAAATTGGGCAGAATCTCCGACAACCTCAGAAACTCCACAGAAGTTATGGGAATCACCAGGACACTGTGTGAACTTTTACCAAATATGCAATGGTTAAATGCCTAAAAGCACATCAACCAAAAAACTTTTTAATAGCTGTATCTAAAGTAGTTTTCATTATAACTTCTTTCGCTCTGCTTGAGCAGAGCTCCCATCCCTGTTTGTCTTCTCAGGGTTGCTAGTGATTGCCTTTCTGTTAACTTAATCATTCTGTTCTTGACTAGAAAAGTTCACTTATTAATATGAGATTTTTGAAGGATAGTACTGATTTCTACTGCAAAACAGTATTGTTGGAAGCAGAATCTTCTTGACCATATCCAACATTACAGCTTTTTCTGAAATTGGTAATAACTTGTTAGATCTGAAAGTTGAGAGGGCTCATTAGAGACTTTGACCAGTAGCTGAAACATTTTACACCAGCAACTATAGCTTTGTCTTGAAGAAGCATATTGTAGAAAAAAAGCCCAGGCCTTGGCCTTACAATGAACTTCACACTTGTGTATGCATTGTGAACTGTGATTTATTTTTTATTTTTTATTTTTTTTATTTTTATGAGACAGGAGCTATATATCATTAGGAGACTGTGAGAGTACCTTTTGTGCATGATATGGCACCATGAGGGTTAGCATGTGGAAATCACGACTGTGTGGAAAAAACCCCAAACATGAAAGGATTTGTAAGAAAGAGAAATGATATCACTGTGATTTAGAATGAGTTCATGAGGAGGGGTGTGTGTGAATCCTTTGGCAGTTTGTAGGAAGACTGAATTGCTGCAAGTTGTGTAAAACTGGGAATTTTTTCCTTAAAAGGATGTACCTAGCATGTTTAGTTTGAAAGTAGGTAGCATGGTAGATCTACGTCATTTAACTAGAGTACTTAAGAGGAAGTAATGTCCTTTTCTCATAGAATTATCTAGAAACCTGTCCTGGTTTTGGGCCAAAATTAATAAATTAGCCCCCCAGAGACAGATGGTCCTCCTCTCTCTCTCTCTGAAGAGAGGAGAGGAAGGAAGGAGGAGATTTAAGAGTTCGGAAGAATTCCAAACTACTTTAATAGATAATGAAACAATAAACAGAATCAAAAGGAAAAAGATAAAGAAGTGTACAATATTTACAAGACCGAATCCAGCTCCCGGGATGATGATCACGACCCCACGTGAGCAGGCCGAGGAGAATCCAGCTCCCGAGATGATGATCGCGTTTCCACGTGGTCAGGCCGAGGAGAGGCCTGCGGAGAGCGCAGGGTCGGGGAGGGGAACGCCGACGAGGGAAGAGAGCCGAGGAGGAAGAGCGGCGAGGATGGAAGAGAGCGAGTGACTGTTCGATCCCTCCTTTTTATACACTGAGACCATGAGGCAGATGGGATGGAATACATTGGTTACATGTTACATCCATCAATGTAGAACCCTCCCCTTGCGGTTTCTCTTCCCGGTACAGCCGACCATGAGTTCCTTCTTCACTAGTGCTTCGGCCCCTCCCCCAGGCTGGCTCCAGCCTGGCGAAGTCCGCCTGAGGCTTCGATAGCTTTTTTTGTCTTCCTTGATGGGCGTCGTTAACAGCCTAGCCGGTGCCCATCCTCCACGAATTCCTCCGTTTTTCTTTAAACATTATACAACGGTAAACAATCTTACACACAACATTAACAAGTAAAAATATTAGTACAAACACAAACCCCATTCTACCTCAAACCAGGACAAAACCTGATGCTCTCTACATTTGAAACAGTACAGAAGTGTTCTACAATCTACTCAAGTATATTGTTTTTGATGGAAGAAGAAAATGACTCATGTTGATGTGATGAAACATATGGTCCACCTGTGCAGTGTTCTATAATGAGTGGTGTACAAACAGCAGCTTCAAGATAGCAGTATATTCATAGACAGAGCTAACAGGATAACAGCAACATAGTCATAATCATAGAAAAATTTCTAATTTGGGTTGGAAGGGACCATTGAAAGTCATCCTCCTGCAACAAACAGAGACTTCTTCAACTAGATCAGGTTGTTCAGAGGCCTATGCAACCCGACCATGAGTATTTCCAGAGATGGAGTATCTACCACCTCTCTCAGAAACCTGTTACAGTGTGTGACTACCCTTATTGTAAAAAAATTTCTTCCTTAAATCTAGTACTGAAAGTCTGCAATAAGATCTCCCTGGTGCCCTCTCTTCTCCAGGCTTACCAGCCCTAACTTTCTCTGCCTGTCTTCACAGGAGAGGCACTCCATCCCTCTGATCGTTTTTATGGCCCTACATCTGGACCTGCTGTGGGTCCCAGTGCTGGATTCAGTACTCCAGTTTGGGTTTCACCAGGGCAGTGTAGAGGTACGCTTCCCTCAACCTGCTGGCTATGCTGCTGCTTCTGCAGCACAGGATATGGTTGTCCTTCTGGCCTGTGAGTGCACATTGTTGGCTTATGTCCAGTTTTTCCTCCACCAATAACACCAAGTTGTTCTTGACAGTGGATGCTCTCAATCCCTTCATCCTCCAGCCTGTATGAGTACTGGGGCTTGCCTAGATCCAGATCCAGATCCAGAACCTTGCACTTGGCTCTGTTAACACAGTTCTTGAGCTAGTCTATCTCTATCTGGAAGGAGTAAATATAAAAGCACTGAATGCTAACTCAATTTTATGTAATTTTGGGTGTATGTGGTTCACATTCATAATATTTTAAATAAAGATAATTTCAAATCCAATGTATAAAGGGTCTAGTTTTCATTTAACTGCAATTTCAAGTGTTGGGAAAACCAAGGATACTACGGTGGCTTTTGTTTTCTGTTTTATGTATGAGGCTTTCTTAGCTGAAAAATGAATCTCAGTGATATTAAGGTATTGTGCTGATGACGAATTAAAAAAGTCACAGATCATGCTACTGTCAACATCGAGCAACAACAAAGTTCAGTCAGTTGTTCTTTCCTGTATGTGCAGTTTGAGTACAGAACAGTGTTGTTCTTTGCTAAGGATTTTTGTTGTGAATTTATTGAAATGGGTAGTTCTATATACTTGAGCTGCAGCAATGTTTCAGTAGAATTTTCTTTTTGTTCACTGTTATTGTAAAGGTTTTTAGCCTCCTGCATTTTTTTAAAAAAATGAAAAGGCTCAGTTTCAGGCCAGACTCAGGCACAAGTTCAAATGAGTCTAACAGCAGCTATAAATGGACTCTTTTGTCCAGTCCTGTCTATAAACATGTGTTTTGTACTAACTTTACCACTGCCTGGAGTTATCCTTGCTGAACCCTGTAGTTGCTTTGTTTACTTTCCAACCCTCGAAGAGCTAATGTCATGACAAATCCTGTTCAGACTTCTATTTCAGATTCACAATTTTATTTATTTAGCTAGAAACTCACAGAGCAATGCTGGTGTAACCTATTTCCATGGTCAGAGTGGGCTAGAAAGGCATGAAAGACTTTCCTCTTGCCTCTTCCCCTCATTCCACCATTTAGAGCTGTTATGGTTTGTCTGGCTCCATCGTCCTTTTGTTTGGACAGGCCTGGTGTTCAAAGAGGTGTGAGTGAAGTTGTTTGGGGTGCTCAGCTATAGTTTTGCAGCTGATCTGTAACTTCTGGCACTTAAATCAGAATCTCTGAATGGCTATAATGACAGCTTCCATGCAGAAAGACTAGAAGACTTAAGAGAGACTGAGAGGAGATTTCAACAATACTTGCATTGTTTTGTTAATTTTTCAGACACTGCAGTTGTTTTCACAGCAGTTTTGAAAATACTGCATTTGTTTTCATGATGATTAGAACTTCTATGAATGAGTGATTTTAGTTATTTTTATATCAGTATCACTGCTGAACTTACATGGGAATGAAAAGCTAGGTTGTGTCTTTTTCGTTAGTTTTGTTTGGTTGGTTTTTTTCTTTTCCTGCAGCATTGGAGTATGTTCCTGTGTTTCCAATTTTGGAAGGATTGTGCTTCTTTGGGACAGTTTGTTATGCTTTCCAGATGGTACTGTGACAAAGTTTGTTTTCCACTAGATGCTGATTCGAAGGCACCATAAGTATTACTTTGAGAAACAGAGAAGTTTCACTAAGCAAAACTGATGAGAAGGCACTTTGTCCACGGATTCACTTAGTGGCTTACATTTTTGTTTGTGTTCTTATACTTACCTTGATATATGCATATGCACTTAAAATTTGACTTCATTCACACTAAGATCAGGATAAGTCCTAATTATTCTTCAGTATGGAACTTTCTTTGCAAGAAAGAAGACAGGATCAGGCAAGTACACTCACACAGATTCTATTAATTTACAATTAATATTTTGATTTCCTTATTACTTTTTATATTTTAAATTTATTATTTTTATTTCCTTCAAAGTTAAGAGTTATGCACTTCTGGAGCAGTGAGAGATACAAAAAAGTAGTGATAAAGTCCTGAATAATAGAAACAATTAAAATTTATTAGGTCATAGTTAAATGTCTTTATGTAGATACATAAAAAGAGCTTTCTCATCTTTGTTCTGTACACAAAAAAACCCAGATAGAGATGTAAAGAAGATACATTTTCATATATCGTCAAAGAGTCTGAGGAGTTTCTTTCAAGAGATTATGATAGTGTTTTGAAAAAGATTATAGCACATTAAAGTGAGACTTAAATAGGTCAGAGATTCCTGTTTATACAGAAGAAATGTATAACTAGAGAGCTGAATATACCTATTGGTGCTGCTGCCTAGATCCTGCTGGCTTAGTTCCACCTGTACTAGCTAGTTTCCGTAAACGACTGAAATTCACAGGGATGCATGTGCTCACCTCTTACTGCTTTTGCTAAGTTTATTGTAACTGAAAAGATATCCTAACAATGAATTATGCTGTGTTTGCTACCATTCCTGAAACAACTTCATTGCTGCATTAAGAGAACCAATGGCTTTTAGTGTAAAGATGAAAAAATTAAGGTGGCTGAACAACTTGCATTGAAACAAGTGAGTTGACATTGTAGGTTTCTGCCCCCCTCCCCCCCTCGCCCCCCCAGCTGCAGGACGGCAAGCTTCTTAAAATAGTATAAGGATATCTAAACAATAACTTAATAAAAATGCTGTGGAGATCTCTGGCAGGTACTGCTAAACTTGCTTTCCCTGTACTCCCTTGCTGTGTATAAATTCTCCTTTTCTTTGCTTCTTATTTATTTAAATGCCATCTGCTTGTGTATTTAAAATGTAACATCTCCAGATTCAGGATCAGTTCTGTAAAGGCTGTATTTTCTTTCCCTCTATCTGATACTTATCAGTAACATTTCTAAAAAAGCTGTCCTTGTGAAGATATATATTCATCATAGTGATAGCACACTTCAGGAAGTGTATTAAGCTAAACCAACTCCCACTGTTCCACTCAAAAATATGTTCCTTGTCATATGTTACTCCTTCCTGAAATTAAATTCAGGCAATGTTTTAGTCTAGAGAAATTAAGTCCCTTTTCTCCTGGCTTTGGCATGGCTGAGCTCTGCTGCTGTGTGTTGCTGGGCAGTTGAATCCTAGAGTGGGTGGGAGGGGGAGGCAAGGGGAAAGATGCACAAAGAGGTGTGAAAGAACTTCTAAATTTATTCAGGGAACCCTTGTTATAAGTTTCTGCAGCTATCAGTGTCTCCCTGTGTGGCTTAGATAAACTGTTCCAGAGTAGCCCACGAGTCTGTGGCTCTGTAACTGATCCCTCAGCTCTACAATGGCAGAGGACTAGTCAGTGGCATGGAAAGAGAGCTCCCCTCTTATGTGTATTTTGTTCAGCAGAGGCTTTGGTTTACCACCAACACTATGACATTAGTTACAGATGGATTTCCTTTGAAAGTCATGATGTAAAAACACAGTTATTTTGGTAGAATTTTAATAGTACATAGCTATGTTTATAATATTGTTGCAGTATGGGCACAGGCTATAAAGGGTTAACAACTGCTCAGCTCAGAGCCTGAGGCAAATCTTATCAAGCCACCTGACGGCCTTGGAGCTTGCTTGTGCCTTCCACTGTTTTGGGAAAGAATCCTCGATGGTCTGGGAAAGTAGAAGGAGTCAAGAATGAACAAGATAACAAGAACTTGTGTACAGCTGTGTGTGTTGGCAGAAGAACTCTAAGAGGAGGGTCTGACATTAATGCAAGAATGTAACTTGTAACCAATCAGTATGTTAGTAGCATTGATAACTAGCCATCACTGTATATAAGCTTGTCTCATGCTCTCAATAAACGGATTCTGGCAGATCATATTGATCGTGGAGGTCAGCCCCTTCTTACACCAATCGTCCTATTACTTTATAATATGACTTCTGAAACAATAACAATGTCAATTGTTGAATTCATAATATGAAATTATGTGAGGTATTTCCATAGTTTGTATGGTACTTAAGCATTTTACAATCACTATTGGTTATTTACATATAATTAATGCATTTTGCACATGACAAAGCGCCATGGTTCTGTTGCCCTAGCTGGAGGCCAAAGAGTGCAGAGAGGTGAAGGCAGGTAGATGTTTCACTCACCAGACCTGTATGAAGTGTTCACTTGTCATATTTGAGTTCACTTGAGTATGTATTGAAACAGAAGGTAATTGGAACTTGCATCCTTTTATAATTAAGTATTGATGATTGAGTTTCATGTGAGAGACATATAAGTGGCTCCAATATTTCCTACTTCAAAATTGATCTGGGAATTGTTCTTCCTGGAGTGATAATTCTCAGGTGTGGAAATATGGAACGCTTCATGAAAGTGTCAGCTGTAACTTAGACACACAGAGAAAAAAGCATTATTTGTCCTTTTGATGCTAATACACAATGATTTTCTAGGCATCTTTTCTCCATATTCTTGAAATATTTTAAATTTTGGTTCTGCCTTAAGGTAATCATAGACAATCGAATTTTATGAAGAAGCACGGGTGTTACTTGGTAACAAACAGATACATTAGAAATGCAGTTTTATGCTGTGTGCCTTCTCTTCAGGTATTTCTGCAGAAACTGTCAAACAGTTTCCAAGTGATTAAAATGATCTGAATTGTACAAGCTGTGATTGATAACAGGATGATATAATGTAGTATATACCTTCCGGAGATAAGAGTATTGTCAGATGACAGCGGAGGATATTCAGGAATTGCTGTAAGTCATTCAGAGCAGCAATGAACAAATGGCTTTCTCTAATGCTTATATTGTGCTTGGGGACAGCTGGATGAAAGTCCCAGAAGAATTCACTATGCCTTATCTTTACTAGTCTATTTCTTTAAAAAAAAAAGACAAAAAGACCTCATAAAAAAACCCTCTTTGCAATTGAAATACTGTACAATGTAGCAGCTCTGATATTTGCTGATATGGAGTATAAAACAGTCAAATCTGAGTACTCAGTTGAAGGATAATTTAATGTTGCAATAGTTGAGTGGAGGAATGAATCAGTACAAGTGAATAAAATGCAATTTTAAACAATGAAATAAAATCTTCCTCCAAGTAGTTCTCAAAACTGCCTAAACTTTACGTATGTTTGTCTGTGAATGCTCCTTTAACATTAATCTGTCTTTCTAACCATATATATCTGTGCATAAGCACATGCATACATGTATATATTATAGCAGTGAATTATGTGCGTATGACTGTAGTCCTATTAATTAAAGTTATACAAATACTTACCTATGGATAAAATTACAGTCATCAGGTGCCACAGACTTTTATGGAGACTATCCCGTATCATAGTTCTCACCTTTCTGCTCTAAAGATGTAATGGGGCTGAGTCTGACCATGCAAACGAGGAGTGTTTTGCTCTATGGAACGGGCAGTCTGGGACCACGAGGTGTCATTTTCAAGGGTAAGATTAGTTTGTGTCTGCAGATAATTAGGAAATTTATGACAGTGTGCTTGCTTTCAGGCCTTTACCTGAGAGTCTTGTGTGGCAGATGGGTCCTGTTTACTTGTGGGTTAGACTTCCCTTCTTTTCTAAGTATCTTGACCTTTTTCTAGCTGCTTTCTCCACTTGCTGATCCTTATTGCAGTACTCTTATCAAACACAATAAAGAAGAGGCGAACAGTCTCTGTCCTACATGAAGTTTCGTGAGACATTAACTTAAGTGATTTGAAGTCATCTTATGTTTTATTTTTGGGAGGTTATTTTTAACCACCTCTTTTCAGAGATCTCTTTTTCAGGCTGGTCCCACAGCTTGGCTGCACTGTTTAGCAGCAGTGAACTGTAGTGTGGAGACAGGGACTAGTGACTGGACTATAGGTGAAATCCAGAGCTTCTTGAGACAGCTGCTCATCCTCTGCTTTTCATGACACTCAAGAAGATTATAGTAGTAGATAGTACAGCAAGGTGAAGTTAAATGTAGTTCCAAAGTAATTCTTATTCATATGTAAAGATTATAACATGTATTGTATCTGTGTTATCATAATTAGGGATCTGAGCATCAGAAAACCCCTGGTTGCTGCCTGTTGGCAAAATAAAGGTGGCAGAGTTAACTCACCAAGAAATAACAGTCTCATATTGCAGTGCCATAAGCTTGTTTCCTTTCTTCAAGCAGCCTGTAAGTAAAAGTTGACAGACACAGAAACTGGAAATTGTTTCACTTCAGTAATTGTATTTAGGAAGAGGGCTCCTACAGAGATATAATAGGACTAGAGATAATATAAATGTCTCCCTCCATATCAAAACTTTTGACTTGACAAGCAAGCTATTTTATATTTTGAAAAGCAATTCCATGCAGAACCAGCCTTGTGACAACATATTCTTTGATATGTAAGACTGGTGAGCTTCACTGAAGCTGATTTTAACACTCCTAGCTAGGAATTTGGCTTCACTGCATATCCAGGATCAAGGGTTTTTGACCTTAGGATTATGGCCAAGTCCTTGCTGCGCAGTGTTGCTCTTTCTTTGTGTGAAGATGGAGAATTCCTGATAAGGTATGTATTAGTTCATGGCATTAAAATACAGGACCTACATAGGTACATTTAAGAGCCTTTATCTATTTATCTATCATCACTTGCTTGAGGTAATGCTTTTCTTGTCTTCAGGTGGCTAAAATCTCATCTCTGATGCCTATATAAAACTGGATATAGAAAAAACTCCCACATTTGGGCGGGCCTTTATTTAGATGTCCTCTATCATGATACACTAGCGCTGGGTTTGTCCTTAAATTAAGCATACTTAGTTTAATGCTTGTGCTATAGAAAGGTATTGAGTGTTGATTGTTGGTGGTGTACCCTCAATATGCGAGTTTCTAGTTGTTTTGTCAATAGCTCTGTATCTCTTGCTCTTATGTGGAGACACTGCACTATGCATTCATGCTTGGTGCGTTTCCGTCTTGTTTCATGACTTATGCTTCTGTAGAGGTGTGTGTGAAGTACCCCAATAAAGAAAGGGAATCTTTCTTTACCATTTCACAAATCTGCCAGGGGGATACATTCTAAAATGAATAGAGAATGACAAATAGGTTGTGGTTTTGGTACTATCCATAATTCAAAGTTGTAATTTAGAACCTTTGAAGGTTTTCCTCTCCTTTCTTAGTATTCGAACCTCAGATTACATTTTTCTTTTGATAATAACGAGTTTTACTTTAAATCTAATATTTCTCTTTTTTTCTCTCTGCAATTCTGGGGAGGATTGACTGGTTGACAACTGCCATAATGATAGGTTTAATTGCCTCTCATCTGTTTCTGATCTTTCCAAGTGTGCTGTTTCAGAATGGTAACCAGCTTGTTTGTTTTCTCATTTGTATGTGGTATTTTTCTGGGGTGCGCTATGCTTTTCAGACTTGGTTAACAAGAAGCTGAAGATAAAACTGGTGCCTGACTGTTTAAACCTACCATCTGAGATTTGCTTGAGACTTAAAATTCATGTACTCAAAATATAATGAAATTTGGTAGGCTTTAGAAGTGTGCTAGGATTTTTATTCTTTAAAAAATAATCTTTAGCAGTTTAAATAGAGAATAAAAAGGAATTTTTTTTTTCCTTTACTGACTGAAGTACCACCTTATGACATTTGGGATTTTGGACTTCCTTGGATCTTGCCTTCAGTGTCTGGTTTGCCAGACAGACTGAACAGTTGGCTCTGTGGATAATACTAGCTTCTCCATATCATGATGTTTAGTTCTGCTTCCCTGCCAACATGATTGTGAAGTCAGTGTAGTTATAGAAATCAACAGCATATAAATAACCTTTTGTTTACCTTCTCTGCTCTCAACATTATTTTTACATCCACTGGAGCTGTTCAAGCATTGAACCCACATCTCCATCTTTGAACTTGAATGTACAGCTCTTTTCTATTACAGCAATCTTTGCTTGACATCTTCCCTTCATGTTTTTATGCATCGTGATGAGCAGTGAGATTGGGTGCTCTTAAACTACAAAATCAGTTGGAGAGTTGCCAGGAGCTGGGATGAGTTGCAGATTTGAGAATCAATATGAGCTCCCTGATATTTTTCTGAGCTACCAGCTGATTATCCTTGGTTTTGTATTAAATGGGATTGCACCAAAATGTACAGTTTAAAAAAAGTTATATTTGACATGAAGGTAATGTTCTGTCTGCTTTATCTTAAGGCTTGGAATTATCATGTCTGATTTAGAATGTTTTCAGTTAAGAGATTGTATTCAGTTGGATCTGACTTGATTCACTACTTTTATGTTTCTCATAAATTTTGATGTAATTTACAAATGTTAATTTCATAGTATACTGCTTTATGTACTATATAAAGTGAAAATGTACAGTTTTGGAAAATGTAATTGGTGAGCATTCATATTCTGTATTGATGTAGACATGGAACTTAGAGTTCTGAGCAACTGTGTTGTTGAATGTACAATTGAAGTGTAGTGTATTATCAGTGCACATGAGTTTGTGCCTAAATTTCCTGTTACTGTGCACTAAAACTGAGAAGAATCTTGAGATATGTAAATCAGAATATTGTAGAATCCCTCTTTTTTTTTGACACTCATCACCATTGATTAACGTACTGTGGCAACTAATAGCATGTTTGTGTGTTATAGTTTGCCTCAACTAGGCTGTATTCTCATTTGCTATCATAAATCAAACTTGGCTAGGCACAATCAGAATTTTCATGAAGGCTGTCCTGTTGGTAAACTGGTCTTTTAATTAATTAGGTGATGTTATGCTTCCAACCAGCATGTTGTTATTCGTTTTCAGCAGGATGAAATACAAAACAAAAGAATCCCTCGTGTCATGCCTTTAAATAGTTCCACATTTTGGGAGGCATAAGTATAGATGCTTACATTTGGTGAAATTACAGCATCATGTAAATTGTGTTTGTATGTAAATGAATCTTCAACATCTAAAACCTAACTAATGCAAAATTGCTTCAAAATAAGAAATGGAAAGATTAAGTCATCATTGAAGTGCTCTAAAATGTCATCACTCGCTTTAACCCAATCAAAATTGTAGACTTCACATAGAATGTAACTCCTAATTTTGTTTTTTCTTCAATTAAATTATATTGTTGGATGCACAGAATATATTACGTATATTACCTATTGAATATATATAGTATGAATGATGAAAGTTTTATGTTATACCAGAAATGTCAGATAAAATTACTTGCCATACATATATATATATATTTTCATATAGTAGTGAGTGAGCCTGGAAAAATATCTTTGTGACCATATTTGACATTAAAAAGTGTGATAACTATGAAGCTGTAGGATTTACAAGTTTTTAAAGCTTGAAAATTTGATTTATAAAAAGATTAACAGGCGTTGCTAAAGTGATTTTCTGGAAGAGGTAACACCAGAGTGTAGAGTGATACCTAAATCTGTTAAAAGTGTTCCTGTTGGGAAAATACTCTTGTATTACGGTTAAAAGTAATACTATTAATTTTTGTTTTCTAAATAGCAGCAGACAGTTTTGTAAGAAAGGCAGTTTTATAATGTGTTCAGTGTTTTCATTTTTAAAGCCTGATAACTGGCATACTCTTAATGGACATAGAAAATAGCTACTTTTGTCAATACTAACATAATAGAAAAGAGAGCGTTGTGCAGCCCTTTTGCATTAAAAGGAGTAATTTGTCAATGGAGATTTCAATTCAGGAACTATTTCAATGTGTAATGTGTTGGGCTGAATTTAAGTATGTATTTTTACTGACTCAAACCTAACATATTTAAGTTCCTTATTGTCCTGAACTTTTAAATATGGATCTGGGGGATGCCAGCAGGGATTTCTGACTATGGTGTTATATTGTACAGAATGTTTAGTAGCTAACAGATGTCAGTATCAATGAGCTTACAGAAGAAACTTTTAAAATCCGTGTCATAAAGTGTAAGTGAGGAAGAAGCCAAAACAGATGCAACACATTTATTTACTTGCAGGAGTGTTCATTTTTGAACAAATAAGTGCATACCTTTTTTTTGACTTTGATTCTGTTGAGGTTTGTAATTCATTATAACAGAAAGAACATAGGGGATAAGTAGTTGTCTGTAGTAAATTTTCACTGTTAAAATATGGACAGTGTTTGGCAGATTTTCAAGCAGCTTTTTCTGGATATCTCTGATTGATGAAGAAACCATTTTTTTCAAATTCCTTTCAACAGTCTTTATGAAAGAAGAATTTTGTAGAACTTTTACTATTTACTTTTGCCTATTTTTGATGGAATTTTTGATATGGATTTTCCGACTTACATTTTCAGTTGTAAGTAATTGCTTCCTTCCATAAAGTTAGATTATTCTTGGTTTGTGTGTCATTGCATACGTTATTTGTAGATAAGTTTTTTATGAATTGCGTGTGGTATTTTAATGTAGTTTACAGTTTACTTGTAAAGTGTCATACTGCTAGAGATCCATGAATAGTAATGTTCTTGGTGGTGGATAGTGCAACTGGTTGGGGTCACCTTTCTCAACTAACACCTGCCTGAGGTGACTTTTTTGGACAGCATATACCATGGCTCTGCACAAGACTTCCTCCATCAAGATTTTCCCATCCTGGAAATAAAAAGTTTAGTAGCAAGAGTAACAGACCAGTAAACCTTTCCATCATCACTTGGAGTTCTTTGAAATCACAGGCTTACAGACCAAATTTTAGGTTACTCAATTGTAGAGTCAAGTTAAATAAGACATCATTTTGCTTTCCAGATTGATACAAACTTCAAAGTTTTAAATCCATGTTCTTTTTGAATCTGCAAGTCTGGGAAATCTATTGAGACCTCTCAGACTATATTTTGAGGTGTCACTGTAGTATATCTTGGCTTCATGAGAAATCTGGCTTATGAAGTTGCTCTGTCCATTAGTTCTTGTTGCTGCTTTCCTCACATGTGGGCCATTAAAACTGTTTGTTGTGTACTGCTATAAATCAGCTTGATGAAATCACACAGGTTAAAATAAGGTGGCAGGAAAGATTCCCTCGATGTTAGAATTTTTTTTAAAAGATACATGAAGAAAAAATTGCTTTTCAGCAAATGATTAACCTCCCTGAATAAGTTGCATGTAAGGCAATATTTGATGAAGGAATGCCTGGGATCACTTACTCGGAATACAAGAACAATGGTCTGAAGCCAGCATTTTCCTAGTCCAGATTTATGAACATTTGAGTGATTCTTTGTCAGGACCTTTTCTAAGAGTCAGATTTTTCCTGTTGATTTTTTTTGTATGACAACAAACTGATATTTTATTAGATTTGAAATGTTTTTCTATGCACACTTGCCATTTCTGTGCAAGTCCTCAATAGTTGAAGTATCTCCTTGCAAATGAGGCAGAAATGAGTCACCACTTTTCAGTGCGTCTGGGATAATGCTGAGGTAACTGGAGAAGAGACAGATTGTTATTGTTGCTGGAAATGTGTTAATCAGTTGAGAAATTTTCTTCCTCTCATTTTTTTTCTCTCTTTCTGTGAGATCTTTCTTCAAGCTTATGTTGACAAAATAGCGGTTTTTTAGAGGTTATTGAGAGGGATAGGGCTTCAGTACCTTGAGAACTATTATAGTCCCCTATACACTGACATCAAAAAGTAGTATATGCCAAATAAATCATGTAAAAAAAGAGATTTTAAAATTGTCATTGGCTTCTTACGGTCTGAGAAAGCCAACTGTCTTTTCTGTTGTCTTGTGGAGAATTTAAGTTATTTTGCTAAATGATTTCTGGGATAGAATAAAAGCATCTGGAGGAAATAATTGCAGAGAAAAGCCCAAAGGATAATCATCAGGTACAGCAAGATAATTGGAGCTTTAGCTATACGGGCTGTTTGAAGTGTGATTCCATGCCCAGTGGAGTCAATGGGAAAAGCCTGAAATGTTTTCCACAGACACCTATTCAAAGCTTTGAGCTGGCAGAAGCAGCAAGCTGGTTTCTTGCAACTGTTCTGTGAAAAAAAGCCACACTCTGCTTCCATCAAGCAATTGTATATATTCAGAATTTGACAAGCTCTAATCCATCTCTTGACACTGGGCTCAGGACCAAAGAGTGTTGTCTGACCTTTGATGCTTTCTTCTATGACTAGAAACCCTCTTTATTGTAGAGAAACATTACACAAATTGCTAGAATGAAACTGTGTCTTTATATGTAATTAGTGATTGTTTCTTCCTATTTCACGCCAGGGAACAAAATTGTCAAGCCAGTAGAGTTTGTGCAATAGCTGTCCTTCTGTGGAAGCAGATCCACTGGTGCAGGTTCATCTGGTAGATGGACTTCCTGATGTGGTCATGTTGCTCATGAAAAATAGGTGTATTGTGCTTTTAGATGAGCTGCTGAGTGTAGCAAAAATTAGGAGCCTAGTTGGTTACTGACAGAGAGACTAACATTGTGGTGCTAAATGTTGTTAGAAGCAGAATTGTGGAACCTGGGGAGACCATGTGGCACGTTGCAAAAAGCCTCTTCAATCTTCAGCTTTAAGCATGTAGATAGTATCTATGAATCTGAATTCACTTCTGGACTGGGGAAGTAACTTAAAGATTTCTGCATGAACTTGGAAGTACATGCATAAAAATATCTATCTGCAGGACAGACCTTTTGCTGATTGGGTGCTACTGTCAAGTTGTGTGGCAAACAGGCAAGGGCGTTCCCACTGTTTCAAGGGACATGGGTTTCTATAGGACCCTGTCAGCAAGGTTTCCCTTGGTTTCTGATAGATTAGCAATCACTGCCTTTTCTTTCACAGCATCATGGTTTGGCTACAATTGATCTGAGAAAAAAAGGACAAGAATGACAGTACTCTACAACAGTGTGATCTCTAGGTAATCTTTTGTGTCCTCTTAAATTGTGGCAGACAAAGCTAATGTCAGGCATACAGTGCTGGTGCTGCTGCTGATATATATCCCACTCAGTAGTGAAACAGCATTTCTAGAGCTAGACTCTTCGGTCAAAGATTGTGTTACCTGAGGAAATGCTAAGTGAGTGCTTCCTTCCATCTTTTGGTTTATATATGCTGGTTGATTTACAGGTCAGACTCTTGAGATTTTGTACTGTGTGTTAAAGAGAATATGCAGAACTGTCCTTTTGGAGTCAGATTTCTGTAAGGGCTAAGAATGTCTTCAGTTAAATCTTGGCACACGTGTGATCTCGATGTCCTTCAGATAAGTGGCTAGGAAGCAAGCAGAAGCAAACAGAAGTAGTCACATACCTCTGATTGCCACTACTGTTTTACTCTTTCCCAAAATTCAGATTTCTTATAAAATGCTGTTGTGTAACAGCCCCAGAAAGCTAATTTATAAATCTGGTATAAATAAATAGATTCATTTTCCAAGTGGTAGAAACTGACTTGCCGCGGGATCACTTTGTATAGGAGGGGAGCCACAGGGATTGTTAGGGCCTGGCCTACAGAACCCATCATGTAGCTGAGAACACAACTTGGCAAGGGACCTCCTGGGTCATCATAGCCTTCTTTTCAAAGCATTGCTCTACTCTTAATTGTGCAAATTGTGTTTGGATTCAGAAAATTAGTGGTTTTGTTTCACTTTAACTGGATTTAACGCTGGCTTAAAAATAACTAGCTAACGTCAGTATATTCCCTTTTGCTTGTAATAGTCCTTAATAATGGGATAGTGGAGTATCCAGTCCCCAGGTTCAAGGCCATAAAAACTGCAGCATCTCCTGTTAAATGGCACTGAATAGGTTTTGATTCATTGATTTGGGAGTAATGTCCTGCAGTGTAGAGTGATAACAAGGGAGAAGTCTTGGCTATATTACCAGTAATGTATGTGTTAAGGGAATGTCTACACAATGGACCCTACAGACTCATTCTCTGTGATTTTGCTGAGATACATGCCAAATATAAGTGAAATGTGATAGAGAGGTGTATGCATAGAAGAGGAGAGAGCAAGACAAAGATCTGCAGTATTGGGTCAGAAGCAGAACTCTTTACACTAATTCTTGCAGGTCCCAGGGACCCAGTTGCATCAGTTTATATTTTCTAAGCCTGTTTTGCAGAGTAAACAACTATATATTGAAGTCTTTTAAAATTTGTTTTACAGATTAGCATTGTTGACGGACTGCTCGTGAGTTGCCTCCAGACTGTTGCTGTAAGGTGAAAGCTACTGGCCATTTTGTTTGTTAGTTGTTTAAGAAAAAAAAATGAGAGAGGAGGAGAGGGGGAGAAATAGAGGATTTCCTAGGGGTTTGTTTTAAAATGTGCTTTCCTCCTGCTGAGAAATTAGGATTTAGGCTATCTTTGGTTCCCTTACAGCTACTTGCTGTCAGTGGCTGTTTTAGCAACTTCTGAGCAAACCGCATTGAACAGCTTTGATTCCATTTCTTCTCCCCTCCTTACCATCTGTTGCTTCACTCCAGATCATGCTGGCAGTGAGATCAAGCAGAGGCTTCCCAGCAAATGCTGCCAGAGTTTGAGACCCCTGTAATTGGTATTATCTACAGCATCCTAGTTAGCAGCTGAGCATCAATGCAGACAGAGCAGGGAGCTTTGCACTGGTGTGAGCTGGCTGCTGAGAAGAGAAGCCCAATCCTGCAAGTTTCTTGCAATGTCCTTGTTAGGCAGTAAGAGCATTGGGGTTTTTAGAGGCTGATGCTTCTCAGGAATCAGACTTTAGGGTTAAAGCTCTGTAGTCAGAGCAATGTATTTTTTTTTCCAGCATATACCTCACTAGGACTAATGTCCAGTAAAGGCAAAAACATAAAGAAAAGGCTGCTGTGCATATGCTTAAAATTGAAGGCAGAGGTAATATTTTTAAATTTAATCAGTTTTAATAATTAAGCCATTTTCTAGCAAAGCAAAGAGCAGAAAAAACATGTGTGAACCAATTCAAGGATTCTGCCTTTTCGAGAAACAGTGCCAGGTGTGGGTGACCAGAGAATATGAAAGATGACACTTCCTTTATAAGCTGCTGATTTTGAATCATAGAATCATAGAATCATAGAATAGTTTGGGTTGGAAGGGACCTTAAAGATCATCGAGTTCCAACCCCCCTGCCATAGGCAGGGACACCTCCCACTAGACCAGGCTGCCCAGTGCCCTGTCCAGCCTAGTCTTGAACACCTCCAGAGATGAGGCATCCACAACCTCCCTGGGCAACCTGTTTTTCTGTAGGACTTTCTGTCCCTGCCTTTCTGTAGGACCCCCTCAGGTACTGATAAGTTACTCTGAGGTCCCCTCTGAGCCTTCTCTTCTCCAGGCTGAACAACCCCAACTCCTTCAGCCTGTCCTCATAGGGCAGTTGCTCCAACCCTTTGATCATCTTCGTGGCCCTTCTCTGGACCCTCTCCAACAGCTCAATGTCCTTCCTGTGTTGAGGGCTCCAGAACTGGACGCAATACTCCAGGTGGGGTCTCACCAGTGCCGAGTAGAGGGGTAAAATCACCTCTCTTGACCTGCTGGTCACACTCCTCTTGATGCAACCCAGGATTTGGTTGGCCTTCTTGGCTGCGAGTGCACACTGCTGGCTCATGTTGAGTTTGTCATCAACTGACACACCCAAGTCTTTCTCTACAGAGCTGCACTCAAGCCACTCTCCACCCAGCCTGTATCTGTGCTTGGGATTGCTTCGACCCAGGTGCAGGACCTTGCACTTGGCCTTGTTGAACTTCATGAGGTTGGCTTGGGCCCACCTCTCAAGCCTGTCAAGGTCCCTCTGGATGGCATCCCTTCCTTCAGGTGTATCAACTGCACCACACAGCTTGGTGTCATCTGCAAATTTGCTGAGGGTGCACTCGATCCCACTGTCCATATCTCCTACGAAGATGTTAAATAGCACTGGTCCCAGTACTGATCCTTGGGGAACACCACTCGTCACTGGTTTCCACTTGGACAATGAGCCATTGACTGCAACTCTTTGAGTGCCACCATTCAACCAGCTCCTTATCCAGCGAGTGGTCCATCCATCAAACCCATTCTTTTCCAGTTTAGAGACCAGGATGTCATGCGGGACAGTGTCAAATGCCTTGCACAAGTCCAGGTAGATGATGTCAGTTGCCCTTCCTTTGTCCACCGATGATGTTACTCCATCATAGAAGGCCACCAAATTGGTCAGGCATGATTTGGCCCTGGTGAAGCCATGTTGGTTGCCTCCAATCACCTCTATGTCACCCTCCATGTGTTTTTGCAACCCTTTTAGGAGGATCTGCTCCATGACTTTGCCAGGCACAGAAGTGAGACTGACCGGCCTGTAGTTTCCTGGGTCCTCCTTCTTTCCCTTTTTAAATATGGGAATTATGTTCCCCTTTCTTCAGTCAGTGGGAACTTCACCAGTCTACCATGACTGGTGTGATTGCAAAAAGTAATTTAAAGGTTTTATTTCATTATGACTGCCTTTTTTGCAGAAAAACTGCTTTGGAGAATGAAAATTCCAGTCCCATTTATAAGACTTCAGAAAGCTGGATGATAACCTAACTATTAAGGTTTATAAAGCCATGTTGCATAAACAGAGCTCTCTGAATTTGATTGTACCTTTCAGCAATGAAGTCTGCTTTTTTTTTTCTGTTGTAACATTTTGAACTGAATGTTTTTGTAAGCCAGACAAAACCAGTTTTCAGGAGAAAAGGAGACTAGCAACAAAGAACAGTGTATT
Source organism: Turnix velox (assembly GCA_013400935.1). NCBI lineage: Eukaryota > Metazoa > Chordata > Aves > Charadriiformes > Turnicidae > Turnix > Turnix velox. Next base: position 44,454 of record VZTY01027425.1, on the reverse strand, counting down.
TTGCAACATTGACATGATTCAGATAAGAATGATAGAGAGATGCAATTTAAAATTAAAGATTGCTTGTAACTCTCTCCTTTCTTTCTCTCCTGTGTCTATCCAAAATGGCTTTGGCTTTTAGAGGAGAAAGTACAATATTATATACTTACATTAATATTAAGTAATTTTTTAAAATTAATAATTGTATTGCAGAAAGTTTACTAAGGGGAAGAATAAAACTATAATTAATGCGGAACTAGAGCTCTTCAGATCCTATAAGGGACATTACTATATGTGGCACTCATTGAAAGTAGCAGATTAGTTCAAAAAAGAGAAAATAATTTTTACAAATTTGCTAGCGAAGTACAGAGGAGAATTTTTGAATAATTTGTCTCAACAAGAGATTAGAAGGAAGTTGCCATCTTTGTACTAGTTTCTAAAACACATACTGTAGGTACTGCAATTTTTTTTTTATGGTTTCCAAGCTACACTACTTCCTCCTAACACTGGCTTTGCTGGCTTCTGAACTTTCAAATGGCATTTTTTATCTGTTTATTTGTCTCTGACTGTATATCTTCTTGATATACTTGTAAAATAAAAAAGAAATCAGCAGCTCTTGTAGTTTCCAAAACTGTCATGCTGAAATAAATCATAAGCATAATTTGGGAAACTTGTCAAACTGTAATTAGGATTAGTTTTATTGAAGACTGTGTTGTGGTGGTTACTAAGCAAAAGATAGAACATAATTAATGACAGCCAATTCAAGTCACCTCATATTATATGCCTTTTAACTCTTGATTTATTGATGCAGAATTACAATTAGATGGCAGTGCCTGCCAGTTCAGCATATTTGAGTGAGCCATTCAGTCAACTCCAGCGTATTTCCTGTGCGGGCTGGCAGACACAGCTCTGCATCAGGTGGCTTCCCTGCCAGGGGAAGATAGATGTAGCCTGCAACTGTGCAGGCAAATGCTGCTTCAAGTATGTGCTGACTTGATGTTTTTTCTCAGCACTCTGGCTTAAAGCTTTCTGCTTCACCAGCATTAAGTTTGTTCATATAGCTATACAGAAACTAGATGTAAAGAGTCAGGAAAAAGTGCATGGCAACAGGACCTCTCTTTTAGAGACATGTTGCAAGAAAGATCAACACTTCTGCTTTTAACTCATGCATATATTGCACAAAAAAATACACGTGAAATGACGAGTGGATGTCTTTGGAAAAAGTTTAGAATCTAGGACATTAATACCAAATGAATGAGTGTACACTTCTTGGTTTTAAGACATGATTTGGGTTTTTGGGTTATTCATCTGTTGTCTGATGGTTCTTACAAAGTTTTCCATTGGTTACCCAAATGGTGAAATTTGAAACAGCAGGTTATAATCTTGTTCTTCAACAATCTGTCAAGCATGTTTCTCCATTCACTGAAATTTGTGTTGTCACTCCATCACTGAATATTCACACGTAGAGCAAATAGCAGTTTCTTGGGTAGTGTGTACCTGTGGCATGAGACAGAAGTGCCTTTTGATCAATGTGTGTTTAATTTTTTTCTTGCTGGCTGGGTAGCTGCTATTCCTGAAGCCCCTAGTAATTTATCTCTGTGGATGACTTATCTTTGGTTATTACTGTTAACACCTGTGAGGTGACATCAAGCTGAACTTCCAGGCAGAGCAAACAACAAGGAATGTACTGAGACCATGTATGGTAATGCAGAATCCAGTACCCTTCCTGTCATCTTCGAAGGAGGATGCATTGTACTTCTTTTAAGCAGCTATTGTAGCTTTGAAGAATGAAAAAAAGTATTGCAGTATCCATAAAAAGCTTGTCACAGCTGTGTATTTTTATTCTGGATAGCCGGAGGAGGTTCAGCACCTTTGAAGGTTTTAAACAAAGCCCAAAACCAGCCTTGCTTGTTTTAGCTCCGTTTGAAATGCAGACTGGGACAAAAAGAAAATCTATGTTTGCTAAATGAGAGAAAGCAAAATTTGCTTTAAAAGTAAAAAAATACCTTCTTGAGTACCATGAAAACAATAGCATGATAAACCAAAACAAATTGTTCTTGTACATAAAAACTGTGATGTACCTTTCATCAAGTAAACCCCTGAGATAAGGGGTGAGTTCCTCCACTGATGTAATTGTCATCGTTTAATTGAATCTGGTGGATTTTTAATGCTAGCTAGCACCAAGCGAGAATCCCCAAATTCTCCTTTGTTTTCCTTCATTCACTTCTGCATCTCTCATTTGCATTCTCAGATGTCGGTGAAGTGCTGGGCTTTGATCTTCCATGTACTTAATCATTCGCTTTAAGCAAGTCCTTAGTCCTTTTGAATCTGTTTTACATTTGAACCATCACTGTTACACCTTATTACAGCACTGAAAAAGGACCAGGAACCACAGGAAAACAATGTTTTGTTCAGGCTCTTTTACAATCCATCTTCAGAAGGAGAAAATTGTTTTTGTTGTAAAGGAGAGCTTGGTTCATAGACTTGCTGACTTGCTAGGCTCATTAGATGCCTGTGGTGGTTCTCTGCAGTGTATTAAGGTTTTTAAGAACATTCCTGCAGTGCACATCAAATTATCTGCGTAGTCGGAACTGTGTTGATAGGAACCAGAACAAAAAGACTTTCTAGATTCAAGGTCTATTAAATCCTAATCCCATACCAATTGTTCTTTTAAACCTACTGAAGATCCAGCAGGTTATTATCTTCTAGTAGACTTTGCAATACTTATTCTATACAAGTTATTACTACATTCTATGAAAAACCTTTATGTTCTTTCATAGTCTTAATTAGACATCACTGATGCAGCAAAATCTTTAATTGGATTCTTTTTCTTTTAGAGTGGAATAATCAGAAATTGCTTTTTCTGTAAATAATAATGAAGCAAGATAGTATAGAAAGTTATGGTTCTGAAAGAGAAAAAGCCATAATAGAAACACTTTAAAATGAAAATTATATTATTTTAATGTAAGTTATTCATAGGTTATAAAGTTTAGATGAGGTTTGTGAACCCAACTTTGTTATGGTTCTTTAACATGACTTTGATGTTTAAATCTATGATGCAGGGAATGAAATTCTGCTTAGCGAAACCATTCTGATTTCTGTGTAATTGGAGAAGTTTATGTATTCAATGGGCTAGTAGTATTGAGAGCAGACATTAATCTCCATGGCTTTTTAATGCTGCATTATAACATGGGGCATAGACAAGAATATGTTTGTTCTTTTAGGAGAACATGCTACATCTCCTTTAGTCTGGGAGGTTGAGATCTCCTGTTACCTATTAGGTGCAATTGATCATCCTAAATTTCTGTCTACTTCACCTTGACTTACTCCCATTCTTTTTGGAGTCTTCTTTTGCTAGTGCAGCTTATTTAACATCTGTTTTCTTCTTAGCACCTTTGATGCTCTTGTGGTCATTGAATTCTCTTTGTTGCTGCCTTTTATGTGTATGTAGTAATCTCAAATGCAGCTTCACCACGTAGAGATATTCCTTCTTATCCTAGAGATATTCCTGTGCTCTAGCTACAGTTCACACAGGGTTTTATTCATTTACAGAGTTCCTGAGAATTTCTCTCCTGGCTTTTTGGCTATGCAGAATTTTTCTCAAAGGCAGAGTGTATAGGCCTCCAAGGCGTTGACATCTCTTGTAATAACCAAACAGTTGCTGAACTGAGTTGTTCCAATATCTCATGAACCTTCAGCTCCTTCAACTCTTTATACTTGAACAGTGGAAAAAATAAGCTTTTCCATAACTTTTTTAGTTTTTTCTTGTTCTGTGCATTGAAGGGATGCAGTTGTGATAGAATGAGTCTTTTTGGAATGAGTCTGAATAATTCCGAATGGATCCTAGCAAGATGTGTTCAAAAAATGTTTTTAAATCTTGTACTCAGGATTAAGTCTGTATTCCCTTTCTGTATTTGTTTGTTCCCTCTTTTCCAAATGTTCCATCCTTTCCAGATGTTTCCCCTGTTTGCATTCACAGTCCCTTCAGCAACATTTCCTGCCTCAGGGAAATTTTTCATGTATTTGACTTGTTTCTCAGTTTGCCTGTCTCTATTTCTTATCTATTTCAACTGTATCTCTCAAGCCTTCTGGCTATTCATTTCAGCTTTTCCCAAGACATTTCTCTGGGACAGGACCTTTCAGTTCCGTCATCACTTAATCTTCGTTTCTTCAGAAGTTACCTTGTGATTTTTTTAGTTCAATCTAGTCCTTTTCTCATGTTCCAAGCTGCCATTTTAGCTCTCAGGTCATTACCCTGAAATGTGGGAAACACAAAATCATAGAATCTTAGGATCACAGGGCTAGAAGGCCACCTTTAAAAGGCCACCTATTCCAGCCCCCCTGCAGTGAAAAGAAGAAACAGGCTCATGTTTGTCTTCAGTTCTTGTAGTTGTTTGTGGGAGAATGGCTACGCGACAAAGTAGACATGAAGGAGCTATGCGGATTTAACTAAGGTTCTCGTGGGAAAGGCAAAGATAACATGTTCTTGCAAGCTGTGTTATGATAACAAGGTGCCACAGTTAGAAACAGCAGTAATTGCAGAGGGGACAGGATGAGCAAATGTACCTTTTACTTGCCAAACAATAAGATATTGCCTAGTGTTTTTACTAATGAGTGGATTGTATATAAGTGTGTGAAAACCCCAATAAATTGAAGCTTGCTTATCTATCAATCATATTGATTGTCCGCATCTTCCCACGTGCTGCAGTTGTTGAATACAGAAAGAGATTATTTCATTTGGACACAAGAATTCCATATTTGTACTCCAGAGAAGCATTCTGAGTGAAGTACACACACCAATATAAAGGTATTTTATTATAAAAATGTACAAAGTGCTATTATTTAAAACATAAGATAAATGAGATTTTTCAAAGTTTAAATCAGATTTTGTGCTCTCTTTTGAATTATATTGTAAGTTGCTGTGGATTTTTGGAGGCTTAACTGACCTGTGTGCTTTTGTGCTCATTTAAATTTGGGGTAATAGAATCATAGAATAGAATCATAGTATAGTTTGGGTTGGAAGGGACCTCAAAGATCATCGAGTTCCAACCCCCCTGCCATAGGCAGGGACTCCTCCCACTAGACCAGGCTGCCCAATGCCCTGTCCAGCCTAGTCTTGAACACCTCCAGAGATGGGGCATCCACAACCTCTCTGGGCAACCTGTTCCAGTATTTCACCACCCTCACTGTAAAGTATTTCTTTCTTATGTCCAGTCTAAATCTATCCCCCTCCAATTTATATCCATTGTTTCTAGTCCTGCCATCCCATATTATGTTAAAAATTCCTTCCCCTGCCTTTCTGTAGGACCCCCTCAGGTACTGATAAGTTACTCTGAGGTCCCCTCTGAGCCTTCTCTTCTCCAGGCTGAACAACCCCAACTCCTTCAGCCTGTCCTCATAGGGCAGTTGTTCCAACCGTTTGATCATCTTCGTGGCCCTTCTCTGGACCCTCTCCAATAGCTGTTGTTGTACGTGTCATATTAAATCCATGATGTTCTGTTTAAATGTATGTAACATTAACTTCCTCTTCTGACCAGGATGTGGACTTAGTTTGAATCTCTGCCTGTAATCATTTTGTCTGAGAAGTAGAACCATTTACTACTAAAATGCTCACAGTCTGATCTTTCTTCAGCTAAGGCTCGATAATAACAGGGAGTTTCAGATGACATGATGGCACCAATCACTTAACCAGTTTTTAAACCATACTCACAAGCCTAACTTAGAAAAAGTGTATAATGTCTGATTTGCTCAGATTTTGAATTTAGCGTAAAATACTGATATTATGCCTATATGTGATTGTTAATTAATTATGGTGCCTCATGAGTGATTGCTTAGGTTTTTTTGATTGCCTCATTACTTTCCTTATTTCTTCAGTATCTGTTGTATTGGCTGAACATGCTATGAATGCTCCTGTAGTTTGCCTGTGTACTTATGTACTTTGATAGCTCTCCGTACTTACAGGACAGTATTCTATTGTATGCTCTTTTTAGGACTTTTCTGGAGGCGTTTAGATTTAGCTTGACTTTTTTTAATCCTTCTGAGGTTGTCCATGGTGCTCTCTCTTGCTGCTTTTTCTCATATAAAGTGTTGCTCTGTGAAACATGATACTCTCTGCCTGTGCCATTGCAAGATGAATGCATAACCTTTACTAATAGCATCTGCCAGAATTTATTGTATTCATCTAACATAGAAATACTTAACGTCAGTGGTCTCCCAAAATATCTCCCCTTGTTGGCAATTAAGAAAAGTTACAATTTTATGTGGATCCTTTGTATTCAAAAGCAGGGGGAGACATCCCTTCTTTATGTTGTCTTACTTTTTAGATCCCGCCAATCATATTGTCTGCTCTCTGACTTTGAAAGCAATGAGGCTGCAAAGGGGACTTGTTGCTCCAAGCCCACTGCTATCCCAAAGCTTTTCATTACTAGTATGTTAGCATTGTTTGTCTCAGTTAGAAGTCAGTAATAGGAGGCATACATTTTATTCTATTTAGATCTTTTTATTATGCAATTAAAGATTGAAAGCTCCAGTAGAGGTCATGTTACATGCTGAAAAATGCAAATAAATTAGCAAAGGACAAGGGAAATATTTTTATTTTCTCATTGATGTAACAAGTTGCTTACCAGTCAGTTCAGTAAGGAAAAAAGTTTCTGGTCTAACAAACAGATATTTGCATATCTAAGGGAATGAATGAGCACTATTAAGAAAAATGGACAGACTGTGTCTTGAAAATGAGTCAAGCAGAATGAGTCAGAATGAAAGATTAAGTTTATTTAGATCCCAGAAACATTTCAAAGGTAAGACTGGTAAAAGCCAGTTGGGGTTTAACCAAGGGATAAGCAGGAATGTGAAGATATAAGAGGGGGTGGAGGAGTGCACCTGAAAGTGCTTCATGAGAAGAATGAATTCTCATTCCAAAGCTTGTGAATAATTTTCTGAAAATAGAGAAAACATGAACCATAAGATGTGTGCAAGAAATGGAACTGTGATTGCCTACTCGTAGTGCCAGTTCAATGGGGATGTAGGTGTGGATTGGCATAAATGCATTAAGCATAGATGTTTTGTGTTTAATGGTAACTTCTGTAAACTTCTGTTTTGAAAATTGGTAAGATTTGTTACTGATTTTTGAATTTTTAGCTTAAATGTGGTTTAAGGAAACCAACAAGTCATATTTTATACAGAAGTGTAGTAAACCTAGGGGAGCTGTGTATCATAAAAGTACCCAGGAAATACTAATAGTAGTTGGTGGTGTTGTTGTCATCCTCTTAGTCAATGAAGTCACTCCATAGATGGAGAGAAAAGATTCAATCCATCACTTTACCAGTTTTTCTTGCCCTACACTGACGATGACTATAGCTTCTCCAGGCTGACAGTATGTGTGCAGTGGTACATGTTCTCTGAGCTCGTAATGGTTTTCTGCCTCAGGTTTCTTTTCTTTTGGGATATTGCATTATCAGTCTTACTGTGTCAGAGATCTGTCTTATACCTATGAACTTCATTGTGGACTAGATGGCTTCTCTTGTTTGTCAGGTTGACTTTACCTTCTTTCTGAGGTGCCTGGTAGTCTGTCGTTGAAGTGCTTGTCTCAGGTCTGTCACAGCCTCTTCTGTGAGCAGCTCTTACTAGCTCCTTACCAAACTTGAGTAGTACACTTCAGTTTGTATCAGCCACCAGTTTCACTTTAGTGTGTCAATTTTCTTGTGTAACTTCAGATTAAAAATATATCTTTCTGGAGTTTTAATTTTACATGGGTTGCAGTATTTTTCTGTTTTTTTAACACATTCTCATGTTAGCATTCTACTCTGTTAGTTAATTGAATCTATTGAACACTTCACATACATCCAAAATCACAAGTGTAAAAAATAAGGCTACCTTCTAATTAGTGACTTACCCTTCACTACTACCTGTTGCTTCCAATTGTAGAATTAAAGCACAATTTGCATCTCTTCCTGTTGTTTTCCATGCTCAGAGAGATTTTCAGCTCTGCTAGAAGATTCAGCTGCTCTTTTTCATCCTGTTTATTTTTTAAAATTTCTTTATTGTATTTACCTTCTTGCTGATGATCATGTGTGATTCAGTAATAAGTCTGGGATCAAAATACTTTGAAAAGACCTACTTTATTCAGACAAATTATTGCCTGCCTTTGTGTACCAGGACATGGGGTGAGTGGAGCTCATTCTCAGCCTTCCTACATCAGAGAAGCAAAGCTTCTTAGAGGCTCAGGGCCTGTGACACTGTGTTTTACTGTAGCAAATCTAGACTTTAATGTGTAGAGAAGAATGATGCTTTTTTGTTTTGTTTTGTTTTGTTTTCTCTCTGTCAGAATCTGGCCGGCCTGCTTTTTAACTGAGTTTTTTCATCTGCTCAGCACCTTTGTGGCAGCCTGTGCCCATGCTAACCTGGAACAAAATGAAGGAGTGCATTAACTTAGTTGAATCTCTCTCCGGTATGTCTTAATGCACCAAGAAGTTCATCTTTGACTTTTACACTGATCTATCAGGATGTTCCCGTGAGCATATTTTAAGTGTAAATGTGGATTCTGTGAAAAGACTTAAACAGTTCCATCCTTACACATGAGCTAGGAGGGCAGAGTGTGGATTTGCATGAGAACAGGACATGCTCTCTGCTACTCCTGTTACTCTAGAATTCAGGATGATGGGTTATTTTTTTATGATATGTCATATAGTTATTGATTCTTGGTGCACTACATAAACTCATGAATAGATACATGCTGCCTGCTATCAGAGAAGTAACTTCTTTATCTCATACTAACAAATCAGCAATTATTTTTATTAAGATAGTAAAAATTTACCTTCATATTATCTAAAGAATTTCCATAAGAATGTTAGATAATCTTCATTTTAGGGCTTAGCATAAGTAGCAAGATATCCAGGATAGTCCATTCAGTTTTCTTCTTTTTTCTGGAGAAGAAGAGGATAGGAATAGAAATAGATAAAGTCCCCACAAAAACATTGCATTCAGATGTAGTATGTATGATTAGATATATTGTAAATAACTTCCAGGAATCTTTTTACATAATTTGGAGATACTTATAATGTGAGACACCTACCTGTCTGCTCAAAGCTTCTATTCACGCATTCAGTCCTAAATTGTGCTGATCACTTGCAAATATAATCTTACTTTAAAGCAAGCATAAAAGAGGTAAATCTGGATATATAGAAAGTATTATACAATAGAAACATTAGTTTCTTTATTAATGTGATACACTTCCATTTTTGGTATGGCAGATTAAAATACTTATTTTACCTTATTGCATTAATTCTTAAGAAAGATTTCTGGAGTTTTCAGTGTACTCTCATCTCTGTTTTGCAGCGATGGGAAGGAATACAGCAGCACTTGATAATTTTCTTTGCAGCAGTATTCATACTGGAAGTGCTCAGTAATCAGTGGCATGTTGATTTCAGCTGTAGAATCCTCATGCTCTATTTACTGAGATGGTAGGAAAATGGCTATTGGCAATTTTCCATCATGTCAATGTGCTAGAAACAGCATTTATGAAGGCAACACAAATCTGTTGTGTTTTTCCCTCCGTTCATATCTTTTAGTATTCAAATGCATGTTTTCTGTTTATGTCTTGCATATATATTGTAAGGGATGCAGTGATAACCCAGTAACTTGGAGTAACAGAAACCTTTGCTGATTTCAGTCTGTGTCTCAGTTTGTTCTGTGTAGCTTTTTGTTCTAATGCATGTTTAGAAAGAATTTATAATACCCACATCAAACTGAAGGATTGGAAGAAAGGTTTGTATTGATGAAAAAAATCCTGAAGTATTTTTTTCCTTGTTTGTTGCTGTCAGAAATTCGTAATGATCTGGCCATGTATTATTTAAAAGAAAGGCATAGTTGATGCTGAGATCGATAAAACCAAAATGATACCTAATTCGGCCTCAGTGTGTGATTGCATTCATTTTTCATTCTAACATTGAATCATTTGATGTACTTTGAAATAACAAAGCAATGGTTGGGATTGGGATTTTGAAAATTGAAAACAATTTAATAATATGCATGTCAAATAAAATCAACAGCTTTCTATATTATTTTCTTAAACTGTAAACTGGCCATCACTCAGTGTCAAGGCTCAGCTGCTGGAAAAAATTGCAAAGCTTTTCTTTCAGTAGTACTACTTATTCTCCCCCCTTATCCTCCCAAGCTTCCTTTCCCTTTGTTTTTCTCCCTCTTAGATCCTTTAGTATTCATATCACATTAAACATCTGCCCTTTGTATCAAATTCTTTGGAAATCCATCCATTGTTTATGTCAGTTAATGTTAAGTGATACTTCCTACGGCAATAAGAAGCACTAAACCCCTAGCAATAAACTGCTGTGTGTCAGTGATTTCTCCTCAGGGTCTGCAACAAGCTGTTTGATACGACTGAAATAGTGGCAAAGAATTTTAGACCTTTGCATTAACTCTGCAGGCTAATGTCTGTGTGGGTTGGTGTCATGCTTACAGAAGGATATCGGTAATGTAGTCCCAGAGAGAAAAACTGATGGATGCCAGAATAAGCCTTTGGGTAAACAAAAATGTTAGTCAAAGAGTTCCCCTGGGACTGTCAGCCTGGTTGTTGCAATTTCTGTGTGTTTGAGTACTTTGTGTGTAGTGAGAGAATAGGAGAGTGCTATTAAGTAGTTGTTTAAATAAAAGTAACAGTAAAAGTTTAAATAAAAGTAAAAAGTCAGCTAATTTAGGGTACTTAAGTCCTAAGTGCCAAAGGTGAGATACTGAAATGATTGAGTTTCCAGGAAACTTTTACTCAGTATTTTCTGAAAAGCTAGTGTCTTGAAGTGAACACTGAAATCTATTACTTTTATTTTGTTCTGCTTTTGCAGTCAGTTGGAGACCTTATTGGCTTCAGAAGATTTTCACCAAGCCCTGGAATGTTTGCTTCTTTTGGGCTTTTTTCTTCCCAAATAAATTTTTAAGGAGGTGAAAGTGCATACAAAGGAAATTTCATTTTCAAACATAAACTTCTCTGTCATATACCAAGAAAACAGAGCAGAGAAGATGCTATTTAGTAACTATTTTAGGTATTTCTTACAAGTACTCTTAGCAACAGTTCTTTCTCAGTATGAAATTTGGGTATTTCTTACAGTAATGAATTTTAACATAATGGCTTTTAAGCAGAGATGTAACTTCTTGTAGTTGACTTGTTCTTTAAAATCTGCATAAATCATTAAATGGTATTCTGTTCTAGAAAATCACCGTCTACCTATTGTTATTAAATGAAATGGCTTTGATTAAGGAGTCTGAAGGGCAAAAAAGAAACTGTTAGTAAATCGTCCTCTTTTTCTTTTATAGTGCAGTAACATTCCCTTAGGAAAATGCAAAAGACCTTTACAAGATTTAATAAAGCTACTGATTACATTGTATAGCATTAAGGAAATGGCAAAGCCATTCTTTGGGTTTTCATTTGTCAAGAGTAAAATGAACCGACAGTCGTCCATGCTTTCTCTTAATTTGTTTAAATGCTTGTCTAAAGAGTGAAGTACTGGGTAGCAAGAAAGCTACTCCTGAAATCTTGCAGAAAGCCTCTCTGAAGAAATGAATGAAAATAATATTAAGAAGCATGGAAGTAAATGGATATTATTTTAGTAATGTCATTTTTCTACTAATATAGGGATTATAAAGGAAAAATGTGGAGTTTGTGGAGTAAACCATTTATCTCTGTGCTTGCTGGTTCTTTTAAGGAAAATACGTGTATAAAGATGATTGACAGAAACTTCATGCTTCTACATGTATGTTCTCATTTGCAAGTTGCATTGTTTCAGGATCTTGGACTTGTTTTTGAGACTTAATAATGCATGTTAACAGAAAATCTGCAAAAATTATTCATGTATTTAGTTTTGGGGTTTTTTTTTCCCCCCTAAGTAGATGCTTTTCATCTTCTATCTATTATTAGACTATCAGGAATTGGTTACTGTCATATGTTCTGCAGGATCTAGTAGGATCAATCATCAGTGAACCGAAGTATAGCTATAGGACATTATATTATTAAGTGTGTTCACGTGTGTGGATGTCTGTCTGTGCTTATACACACACTGGTATATGTAGTAAGAATGTGTATCATTGAGACTTCAAGCTGAGATGGTTAAACACAGTAGAATGCTAGTAGTGGAAAATATGTTCTGATGATTGGAAAAGATGATCAAGGTAAGTGGAGAGACCCCTAGATTCAGAGTAGTCTGCATGAGAATCTTGGATCTTGTTTTTGACTTAATCCCATTCAGTTCTAATCCTACTGTCATTTAATGCAAGAGTGATGTTCCTAGCTGTATGGTTTTGGAAATTTCATGCCTCTTCAGGATGTCTGGGAAATACCGTGAGTAGAAAAAAAATGAAAAATATAACAATTTCGTAGGTAAAGTTAAAAAAACATTGAATGTTGATTCCTTTGTGACCAACTTAAGTGTTAAATTGCTATTTTCCACTGTGATGATAGTCATAATGTCTGACCATGGTATTGTGAGGTAAGCTCACACAGTTGTGATGCCTCAATTAAATGTTTTCAAATAAAAGAAGTTGTTGAGCTATGCACAGTTTTTGTAACCTTTTTTTGTGAGATTCACATAGAAATAGATTTTAAAAACGTCCAAATGTTATCCTTGTATTTGAATAATAGTATCACTACAGTATGATAGTGTGGAGAGCTAACACATTTTTGTCCTGATGACTTTCCTGGTGAGTTTATTTTAGCTGTATAGCTTTTACTCCTTGGTCATGAATTTAGTCTGTGTGAAGGCCAGGAGGTGGAAATCCTCTATTATTCCAGTGGTACCTAACTCTCTGCCCTGCTGTATCAGGAAATCTCAAGTAACAGTTTTATGATGTATGGGGATATTATTCTCTGCAAGCAATAACACGCATTTTTATTTCTCCAGCAGTATCCACATAATCAAACATTCACGAGTGCTTTACAAAGAATTTAATTAAATAGTGTGCAGAGTAACTGGATGCAGCAGGCACACAAGCTGTTACGTATTCAGTAGTTCACATTTTGCAGTTCGTGCAGAGCACTTTTAAGCAGTACAATGTGCATCATCAACCCTCCTTTTGTATCTTGCTCCTTAAGAATTACAGTAAAACCTGAACAGATGTCACCTCCAGGAGAACAGGATACCTTGCTCAGTGCTCTAATGGTGTGATAAACAGAGGGAAATACAAATTCTCACATTGAGACTCAAACATGAAACATTATTCCTCTGAAAATAAATTATTATGACTCCTCAGAGAAAGATATATGTTATTGTCTTTTACCACAAAACTAGGTGTGTTTGGAATTTTATTTAAAGGTAGTAGAAGTTTGTGGAGCAATTGGGACCAATCACTGAAGAATTTAATCTCTAAATTAACACCAAGACCCAAAATTCCAAATTTGTCAAAAGATTTCTCATTTAGTCCTGATAACTATGTTCAAAATACCTAATGCCAGTCACTGAAGATGAAGAAAGCCTCTGAATATTGTTTAGCATTAAAATGCAATGAGTAAAACCCTGCACAAGGAAAAAGTAGGAATGTGTTTGCTGTTCACTTCTTAATTAATTCAGCATCATTGGTATGCTAATGTCACCTGCAGGGATTAGCAATCTGCAAGCCAACAGGGTTATCTATTATGGTTTGTTTTGTCTGTTCAGAAAAGCCCTTTCAGCACTAGCTAATGTGTGAGAGGAATTCCCAGGCTTGCAGAGCAATGGGGCTGTGTTGGATGGAGGTGATTTAGATTTTAGAATCCCTCTGCGGTTGTCTACCTGCAAGGCAGTTGACTGTCCATCAGGTTGGAAGGTTTTATTGGTATGTCAGTGCTATAAAGTATTGGTGTAAACCAGCAGACCAATGCTGATGACACGAATAGTGAAAGACAGTCTGTAATTAGCCTGCAAATGTGTTTAGTATGAGACCTCACTCCGGTATCTGGTTTCACAGAGTTAGTCCAATTTATTACTTGCTGATACTGACAAAATATGTCTATTATGACCATCAAGAAAGACTGAAAGCTACTAATGAACACACAGGAGAGAAAGGAAACAAAAGGATCAGGTTAAAGGAACTGATTTTACTTTCATGCTACTTCTTTTTTGATGTCTCTGTGCTTATTGGAAAGGAATTGCTGAAAACTTAATTGTTGTAAATAAGAATAGGGCCTTTCTGTATTATTCTGAAGCTGTCTCTGGAGGGAAGTTTAGTTGTGGGAGGAGAAGTTAAGCCTTTCTAACAGAGTTGAGAATGGGAGAGATCCCCGTTCAAAGTTAATAAAGATTTGCCATTTATTTCTTTGAGTTTACCCAGTAGGGTTTGTGTCCTTCCTTGGGTAGCAGACAAGAGTTTATAATTTTGCATGTCATTTATAGCAAATAGCCATTATTCAAACGCACTAGTACAGTTTGAGTTTCATCTGAAGAAGAAAAGCGTGTAATTTTGAATTTACTTGCATGTCTAATCTTGAACACTATGTTTTGGATTTTTCATTTATTATCTTTAGTGTCTGCCTATATGAGAAGTGTTGATTCTTTATCATTTGTGGAATGTCCCTTTTTGCAGTTTGGATATTTTCAGGTTGCTTGTATTTGGAAATAGCTGTCAGACTGTCTCTGTGCTTTTACTAGAAGTCTGAGATTTTTATGCTTCTTGCAGCTGACCCTTTTTGGGAGTGCTAGAATATCTTCAAATTCTCGATTCCTGGTATTTCAGTGGCAACTTTCTGTGAATACTGAAGTGGAGCTTCTGCTATCAGATTCTTCTCCAAGACAGTTCTATCACACGTATCAGCAAGCTAAATCAGACAAACGTAACCTATGTAGTAGTGCTGTGAGGTAATTCAGGATATTCTTTAGAATAAACAGAATTTTTCTTCAGGTTAGGAAATCAACCCAGAGACCTTTCATTAATGTTAAGTGAACTAGTTAGTACTAGCTTTAGACACAGAAGTCATACAGTCAAATGAGAGGAGTGTAGTGGCCATGCTGAATTGATTAAGAAGCTAGGCTAATGAGTTTGACTGGAGGGACCACCATGCTAATGTGACAGCATAGCTTCCAAAATTCTCGGATTTGTACACAGGTAACACAGAGCATCTCATAGATATGCAGGTTCTTTCTGGGCTCTTTCAGACCCATTTTTGCCATGAAGCAGCACTGGGCATTGGGTTTTTTACTCTAGATCATTTACTGTAATTTAAGATTTATTTCCAGACTGATCACCGGTTTTAGCTCCATGTTAACTTTCTGTAGTAAGATTTTTCTAATACATGGATAGTTGTAATACTATCTTGTTCAACCTCATGCCACTGAGAAAAATTTCCTACTGCTTTTTTTATAATGTGATGAAGGACCTTCCCATCTTCTTCCTAGTATTTTGTCACTTATTGAACACAGCACTGAAGTAATACTCCTGATATTGTGTATGACTCCATCATTACAGCCTGTGGGGCTAAAAGGTGGCTGTCAGCAGTCTTTTTCTCAACAGGTGCACATCAGCAGAGGTACACACTGAAAGATGCCTTGTTTTGTAATCACTGATGATTCTGAACAGTTTGCCATCTTTCTGGTTGTTGTGAAACAGTAGTTCTTCACTGTTTCCTTTGTCAGTCCTTACATACAGTTTGATATTTAAGATGCTCATAAATGAGTCACCTTAATGCAAAGAAATACTTGCAGCAAAAGTATGTTTTACTACTTTGATACGGGATAGTAAACATGAGAAGCAGTATCAAACCCAGGAGGAAATCAACAGTGTAACGTGAATAAGCTGATTTCTGTATAGAAAACGTCAATTAGAAGTACTGTGTTACAGCAATAACATGGTAATCCTGTGTGAACAGATAGTGGCATAAAATAAAAAATTAATATTGTATTGGTGTTTCCTAAATAACATTACAAAAAAGATGAAATGTAGTTTTGGTTTTTACATATATGTTATTTAAAATGCTTTTAGCCATAGTTTATGGCCTTACAATAGCTCTTCAGCATAGTAGCTTCCACAGGAAGTTAACGTATTTTTTCCTCTTTCTAGATCTGCTAGCTGTGCCTAAGCATCCTTATGCTGCTATGGAGAACTGGGGTCTGAGTGTTTTTGTGGAACAAAGGATACTGCTAGACCCAAGCATTTCTTCTCTATCATACCTGCTGGATGTCACCATGGTCATTGTACATGAGCTATGTCATCAGGTACTAAATGTGTTCAGATGCTTGATATTAATGTCAGGATCCATGCATTCCTTTTCAAAACTGAAAATGGGTTTTCCTGTTCACATATGCAGTTGCAACTTCTTTTGTAACTGGCATCCAAATTATATGGACGTCTGCAACAAATCAGGACACTGCTGATACTGGAAATACTCAAAATGGGGATAAAAGAGAAAGCAGTGAACTTCTGTATGATTATGTTCTGTGTCTTTGCACGTGAGTGTGTTGTAGACTGAAACACATTGATAACTGCAAATAATGATTTATGGCAGAATGTAACAGACTCATGCTGAGTTTTGTGTTTGTGTCAAAAAGTGTTATGACTGAAATTGATTTGGTAGTCATTTTTCCTCATGCACATACTTGCTTTTTATTTTTCTCTTATTTTTTAAATTTTTCTTTATAGTTCAGTATTGACCCTTGGATCACTAATATTGGATAATTAAGTCTTTATAGCAACTTTTGTATCAATAAGAAAACTTTGTAATAAACCTGTATTACAATCTGTTTTACATTTCTTCCATCTTCTTATCTCAAACTAAACACACTATGAGTGTTTTGGAATATTGATTTGAATGCAAATGTTATTGTTACAGGGGCAGGGAACCCTTTATTGCACTCATAAGAAGCATAATCATAGCCTTCAGGTTAAAATGAATGACATCCTACTGTGTAATCAGCATGGCTTACATCTGTGAATTTGCATAGTACTCTTTAAAAGGCAGTGTCAATTCTTAACACTTGCTACAAGTAAAAAATACCATATAAAAAAGCGCCTTTGTAATGGAGTTCAGATAGATGAACCTGGAAATAATATTGTCTGGTTCTTACTCATGTTTCACATTAAATCTGTCGGTGAATATGAAGTCCTCAATGACAACATGAAATTTTTATTCTAAGTCATTACTGGCTTGTTCTCAATAGCATCACCTGATTTTGTTATATGCTCTTTATTGTGCAGTACAGTAGAGTAGCACACTGTTCAGCTATAAAAATTACAGTGGCTTAGGAATTGGGTGCAGAAAACACATATTAGGTCATCAAATCCAGACTCCCAAATCCCAGCTACTGCTAGCATTAGATTCTTCTACGTGGTATGTTTTGTAGTGGTGAGTTCAGTGCTCCTATTTGCAGGATTGTGCTGCTACTCTTAAAATATTTTTATTACATCTGATGGCAAATAACTTTTTTCTTGTGTTCAGGCTCAGCCTTCCTTTTTCTGAAGTCAATCCGTTATTTCCAGTTATTCTTTGTAGCATTTTAATAATTTCCTCTGCTGCTAAACCAATTTATACCAATTTATGCCAATTGATGTGGGCAATTATCACATCAGTGACTTGCTAAGTTTGTGTATTTGATTCTGATTAAAACTGAATCCATTTTACATTGTTCTGGGAATATCAGAGGATCATGAAAACTATATTTGAATTTATTTAGGGTACTGATAGAGTCATAGAATACTTTTTAGTGACCTTAAGAGAGTAACTGAGAAGATATATTTGGTGTCCATGATGCCATTACTTCCAGTGTTGTTCACTTCTAATTAGAAGTTTCTTCTGTTTCTGTTTTAGTGCTATGCTGCTTCACTGCATGACTAGCAAAGATAGAAAATAAGATGGTAGAAATACTATTTCTACATTTTTAGATACAGAATTAATTCACAGAGAATATGTTCATTTGCCAGTGAAGAGTTTAAAGGGAGAAACTCCCCCAAAATACAGGCCACAAAACATAGCTGAGTGCCTTCATCACAACATCAGAATCACAGAATTGCCTAGGTTGGAGAGGACCTTTAAGATCATCAAGTCCAACCATCATCTGAACGCTGATGATTATTATCGGTATTGTCTTCATTTATCTGTTTTTTTCTGCTTTTATTTCAACATACTTATAAGACCCTTGGGGAAACTACAACTGTTGATAAAATAGAACAGGATCTGTAAACAATACCAGCTTAGCTGTGAACATGCTCAACATAGACCAGCTTAGGTGCAGGATCTCTTGTCTCTGCTCTTTCTTAGTTACTCACTGTGTTATTAATCCTCTTTTGCTATGCATTATCTCACCGTCTGACTTGGGATGGCACGTGAATATTCCTCCCCTTCCCTTATTTTTGCACTCAGAATAACAAAAATTAATCAAAATCACTTCTGGTATAGCCAGAACTAGAATCAACACCTGTATTTTATTTATTGATGCAGTTTAAAATTTCAGGTAACAGGAAAGGGAAAAAAATCTTTTTTTTTTCCTCCCTTTTTTTTTTTAGGAATTGTTATAATTTTCCTTTTCCATCTGATTTTAAAACCATTTCTGTGAGACACACTGAGCAAACCTGAGCATATTGCACACTGTAATAGACCCTTTTTACTTAGAATAACACAGCAATTGCTTTGCTACTGTTGTTACTGAGTTTATAAAAATCAGATTAAGAATTGGGATTTAGATATTACTGTTTAAAAAATGAATTCCAAAACCTGCTGGGTATGAATGTATTGGGAACAGATAAAAAAAGAGAGACAGCATTGGAGGACAAAGAATTGTGTGGCTTTCAAAATACAGGTAAAAAGCATGTAAGAAGGAATTTTACATTCAATTTTTTTCACAGGTGACTTGGCTATGCTTGTATTTATTTTAGATATATGTTTTCATAGAATCATAGAGTCATCTTGCACTAGATCTGGATGTTCAGAGCCTTATCAAGCCTGGCCTTGAATGTCTCAGGATGGGGCCTCCAGCACCTCTCTGGGCCACCTGTTCCAGTGTCTGACCACCCTCATGATGAAGAATTTCTTCTTTTCTTACCCTAATGTAAACCTACCTTGCTCTAGTTTAAAACCATTGTCCCTTGTTCTATTGATATATGCTATGATAAACAGTCCCTCCTCAGCTTTCTTGCGGACCTCCTTCAGGTACCAGGAGGCTGCTGTGAGGTCTCCCTACTCCTCAATTTTTTTCTGAGCTGAACAGCCCCAACTCTTACCAGAAAGACCGCAGAGTTGCTCCAGCCCCCTGATCATTCTCATGGTCCATCTTTGGGTTCTTTCCAACAGGTCCATGTGCCTCTTGTGCTGAGGGCACCAGAGCTGTCCACAGTACTCTGGGTAGTGTCTTACGACAGCAAAGGACCAGAATCACCTCTCCCCATCTGCTAGCCATGGCTTTTCTGATGCAACCTAGGGTATGGATGACCTTCTGAGCTGCAAGCGCTCACTGTTGGCTCATGTCCAGATTATTCATCCATCACTACTTCCAGGTCCTTTTCCACAGGTCTGGTCTCTATCACATCACCTCCCAGTCTGTATTGATAATGAAGATTTGCCTAGCCTAAGTGCAGCACCCTGCTGTTGTCCTTGTTGAACTTCATGAAATTTGAACAGGCCTATCTCTCTAGCTTGTCCAGGTCCTTCTGGATGATTACCCATCCATCGGTGTGTTGACCACACCACTTTGCTTGGTACTGTCTGCAAACTTGCTGAGGGTGCACTCAACTCCACTGTCTGTATCATTGATGAAGATATTAAACAGCACCAGTCCTAGCTCAGATCTCTGATGAACACCACTTGTCACTCCTCACCATCCAGATATCAAGCCATTGACTTCAATCCTCTGGATGCAACCGTCCAACCAGTTCCTTATCCCCTGAAGAGTCCACCCATTAAAACCATATCTCTCTATGTCATGGGGGACTGTGTCATAGGCTTAGGAAAAGTTCAGATAGGTGATACCCACTGTCTTGCTGTGTCCACTGATGTAGTCACTCCATTGTAGAAAGGCACTAGGTTGTTCAGACAGGAACATATCAAAATTGTATGGGTAACTTTAGTTTATTCATATTGTAGTTTGCTAGTGCTTGATATTTCAGCTTGAGTGTTGTTTTGGAACATTTTAAGTATTTAATTAAAGAAAACTAGTAATTGGAAGAAAGATTTTGGCATAAAAGCCTCAAACCACCAATGAGATATTGGTCAAAAGACACATATTTCTAGCAGTTTGTTAGCTTGAAGTAATTACCATAATTTATTAAAATTATTACAGTAGCAGTCAATTTTATCACAGATCAGTCCCACCTACAGCCTTTGAGGAAAGAGTAATTTGAATTTATGCGTTATGATTTTTTGTGGTAGTTTTCCCTCCGTAGCATTAAACTTGGTGTGGCAGATTGAATTAAACAAGCATGAAAGCAGAAAGAAAATTAAAAATTTCTAAATAAATATTTCAAAAATAATTTATAATGAAAGGAAAGTATGTCCTTTTGGCGTGTCTATGAAGTAAGTGCCTTCTACACATCAAGCTAAGCATAATATCTGAGGGAGTTGAGAAATTTATCTAATCAATACATACCAATTCATTTTTCTTTTCCAAAAGGTAATAAACGATCTTTTCTCTGGGCAAATAGTGTCCATAGGTCAGATACCCAAATAAACAAGAAAATCATTACTTAATCTTAGTGCTTCACTTAATGTTTTCATGAAAACATGTAGCACCTAGGAAGACAATAGCTTCCTTCTACTGGAAAAATTGGCTTCAGTAAATGCAATCACTGAGACTGCTTTGCCTCTGACATTCCTATCTATCTCCAATACTATTCAAAACTAGTTACACGCATTCCCTTCATTTCGTGTTAGTATCACATGCTGTTTTAATGCCTGAGAAATATTTCTTCCTTTAGATGGATAATTAAGTGAATACTTTTAATTTTATTATTAGTAAATAAACCCAGAATGCTCATGAAGAATTCACAAAGAAAGTATCTTTTGTGACATCATAAATTAATGTTATTAGTTCTTTTGGGAATACAGGGGGATGTATTATGAGCTTTACAACCTGTGTTTTTAGATGTCTCTGAATAGTCATGGCATCTCATGACTCTTACTAGTTTCATATTTGTTCAGCAGTCGTCTTGCAATTCAAGAACTAAACTCTGTTGTATTGTGTTTAGCCTGTTTGTTGTTAAGAATGCTTTAATCACCCTATTCGAGTGATACATTCAGCTTGTATACTATTCTGGTAGTATGCTACTTTAAACATTTTAAGTTGCAAAAAATGCATTATCTATATAAATGCATTTCTGATGTTTCTTTGCCTTCTCAGGTGAGTGTTCTTTATGACCAAGATCTATCTATATGGGTCCTGTAGAGAGTTAATTCACTGATAGCCTTCATCTAGATTGTGATCTCTGAGTGTCCGTTTGATTGTTTCACTTGGTGTGTGAATATGATTTTTGACAACCTTGTCTTTTCTCCCTGCATTATTGGTTGTCAATGACATCCATTCTTACATTGAACTTCTTTTTTTTGGTGTTCAAATCCTGTTTATTGAACATTGTGTGGCAATCTGATAATCTAAGTTTCTGTAGTCTGTTCTTTGTTGCCTCTGTGTTTACTTCACTACTGATCCTTGTCGCAGCATTCCTCCTTCCTTGGGGCTATTCTCACTCCACAATGAGTGCATGTGGAAGGGAGAACTTTCATTCTGTTCATAGACAAAAGCCTTCAGATAAACCAACCTTCATGAAAGCAAAATGCTAACTGGTCAACTCAGCTTTCCTTTCTCACTGACATTACAGTGTCAGCAGCAACTCCTCTGCTCTGATATGAATCTCTTCTGGAATACATACCTGCTGCTCCTTTTCTGTGTATTTTTTGGAGCTTACAGCTCCATGAAATCTCAAAGTTATCTCTGTTGATTATAACTAGTCCCATTTCTAATCACTATAAGAAAAAAACTTTGCAGAGAATTTTACTGAAACAAAGTTTTTATATCTGTTTGCCAAAAATGATAATGCAGTATGAAATATGTTTTATAATCGTGTATATGTTCCAGCTCTTACCACTGGTGATAGATTATGTAGGGCCATTCTGGTGATTTCAACAAGGCCAGCCATGATCAAAAGAATTAATGATGCCTGTTTTCCTGTGAATTTTTCTCCTCATTTCTCTTCCTGCTCTGGGACCATCCCTGCTCTGTCTAAAACCTTCTGAAGCTCATGTCCTATGCAGTGACAGGTTTGTGGCTGTTGATAGGTATTGAGCAGAATATCATGTAATGTTCACTAATGGAGTCTTGCACTCCATTTAGATCCTTCTCTATTCAGCTGCTGATATGCACATACTTTTGTAGGATTTTTGTTATCTTTGTATATTTGTGTGCAACCTGCTCTAGGAGAACTTGCTCAGTAAGGGGCACTGGGTTAGATGACATTCAGAGGTCCCTTCCAATCCCTGCCGTTCTCTGATTCTGGGAGATCTCTGTCCTTCATTCTAAATTTGATTGGAGTCTGTGGGGAAGTTAATGAGCAATGTGGGGAGAATGGGAAAGGCAATCAGCTGCAGTAGGATTCCTCTGCATGAACAAAAGTGCGTAATGCTGTTTTAAATACCCTCTGCCTCCAGTTTCTACTCAAGAAGGCTGCAGATCTGTAAGTCCTGGGTGAAACTCCTTAGGCCTGCAACAGTATATAATTGGCATCAGCTACTTGTTTTTAGGCGTCTAAGTCCTTCCCATTGATGTTGTTTAAAACTGCTTTCCTTAGGAAACTGAGTGGATCTTCAGTAGTACTGTAAATATTAGTGCAGACATTATTGAGGAAGAAATGCTAAAATTTACATCTAAGATATGGAAATTGTGTTCCCACATTTTCAACATTTGCACTAACATGGTAAAGTTTTCATGTAATGATTAATCATGTAAGGATTAATCAAATTAATAGTCTTTTGTCTGTCCATTGTATGTCAGTCCCTTAAACCTAGATGAGCATCTACTTAAGAAAACAATGTGAATAGCCTCCTCATTACTCTCCCTTGCATGTTATTTTCTAATGCTTCTATTCAGTAATTTGTGCATCCTGTAAAGACTTCATTCATTCATACAAGAAAAAAAACAGTTCATGAGTCTCTATGAGTGGTTATATGCTACTTTTTAAATTAAAACTTGTGAAGGATGTGTTCTGTATAAATGAGATGTCAGCAAACATTTTTTCCTAAAAGGCTGTTTATTTGAAATTTATTTGCAGTGGTTTGGTGACCTTGTGACTCCAGTTTGGTGGGAGGATGTATGGTTGAAAGAAGGTTTTGCTCACTATTTTGAATTTGTTGGGACAGACTACCTCTACCCAGGGTGGAACATGGTAAGTCTGTTTTATTTTTTTGATTTAAAATACTCCACAGAAAAGTTTCTGTGCTGTTTTACTCATGCTTCAATTATAGACAGAGGCTGCTGAAAAATACTAAATGACGCATGCAGGTATCAGATGTCCAATGAAGCAAAATCACTATGTGTGAAATAATTTGACAACATTCCAAAATAGTAATCTGCAATTTATTACAAATGAAATAAGGTCATGTCTATCATAAACCAATATTAGAGTAACTACTGTCTCTCTGCTCATTTTGGATTGAAGCAGTTACGATTTAACATGACTCATTTTTGAAAATACTCAGAATATTGAATTTTATCCACAAATATGAGATAAACTGGCAGGAACAGTTTGGCTAAAACATACTGTAAAACTGAATGTATTTTTTCTTACGGTTTTCTGTGCCGATCTTCCTCAGTTTACTCATTCTATCTTCCTGCTATTATTTGGTTATCTAGCATTACATACTAAGTTAAAGATGGGGCTAATGAATTGAGAGTTAGGTTTCAGTGTGATTTCCATAGTGTGTATGCAGTTGGCCATGCTGTGTGGAAACATGGGAGCTTTTTGAGGGAAACTGAAAGGCCATCCTGGGTGATTTTTAAGTCCTTCTGCTGTATCATATCACCTACTTAGGATCTAGTTTATATAAATCACTGTAGTGTAGAGACCTTATGCTTATATGGAAAATAAGAGATGAGACATTGGGATAAGGAAATTGTGCATGAGACACTGTTGAAAGTTGCTTCTTCCTTTGAAGAAGTTTTTCTATTTGCTATGCGTTTGTGTTCGCGTAGAATTGTGTGTCAGAATCCTTGAGATTTATTGTGGCTCGAATGTTTTACTTAAACTCTGGTATGGTAACTTCTGAAATGTTTTTTTCCCATTTCTGGGGTATTTATTGAGTATTCTCATCCTGTCAAATTTTTTGTGCCATGAAATGAAGATGCTATTAATTAAAGCTATTCTAAAAAGTTAATTTTATACAGGTACTCTTGTTTTAGGTATGCTTCTTGTTTATTTCTTTTTTTAAAATTTTTAATTCTTTATAGTATTTCAATTTTTTCTTTCAGTTGTCAATTTTGGTTTGTAATTGCATTATGAAATGGAAAATAAATCTTTATCTGAACTGACATCTGTCTTGCTTAGGTAGGCTTGTTTGGATTACCTAGCTTTGACTGTATTAAAATTCATTCTCTTCATCTCTATGAAAAACACATCCTGAATTACAATGTAATTATTCTAATTATGAATGCAATGAAATCTGGCAGGCTTTTATGATTTTAGCACAGTGAAATGTCATAGATAAAAATGTTTATACACTGGATTTTATCTTCAAATCATCAATCATTTGTTCTTCACATGATCAGTTTAACAAATCCAGAATAACTTTACTTTGGAAGTAATTTGGAATATAGAATATTTGCTTGCAATTTCTGTGGAATGAATGTAGTGTTCACTGTTATGCAAATTACACACCTATCACGTGAAATCCTGGCATTTTAGCAGAATACAGGCAAAGTGAATGGGTTGAACAAGGTATGACAGTTAAACTGGGAAATCAGACATGTGCTGCATAAATTAGACTTAAATACAGTAATATTGCTGTGCCTGAAAGTATATTAACCTGTCAAGGTTTTCCTGAAATTAAAAAGAAAATAGACATAAACCTTTCATAAACTTTGGATATCATTTGCCTTTGGTTTAAAAATTACCATATGGACATATTTAATTAATTGAAAAATTGATGACAAGGTGGAACACTTAGTGAGTTTCAACATCCTACATTGTTCTGTGTTCTAGAGCAGGAATCATTACAGTTTCAGCCTTATTACAGAGATTTTAAGAAGAGGAAGCAAAAGGTGCACTTACTGGAATTTGGCTTGTTAGATATTTTTGTTGTAAGTGTAAAGTGTGTGTACTGTTTAGATCATAGTGACATTTGTAAACTTGAAAACATAAAAAGTGAGCATTTATAAAAATAAAAACTGTTCCAAACAACCTGGTTTTTTTCAGAAGTGAAGTAGACAACAAAAAGGTCATGAATCGGTTACAAAAACAAAATTCTGTAATGATAGTTTTGCTGCTTCTTAAACAGAAAGGTGAGCTTTCTGTACTGAGAAACCTTCAAGGCTCAACCACTAGTCTTAATATCCTTTTGGAAATTTAAATTTCATCAGCTAGGAAAAAAGACCCTGCATGTTGCTTTTTACCTCCTGAAAGTCAAGCTACCTTTGATTTTGCAGAAAACACGTCCCTACAATAGACTCATTAGACATTGCCATACAAGTGGAATCGATGTTCTTCCCATTTCAGCATTTTGCCTTCTTTATCTTGAAAATTAAAGGAGTTATTTGAAATTCTTATTCTCAAATCTCATTCTTCCATATCTCAGAAGTTTAAACAATTGTCTGACTCTTCAAACCATACTCCCTAGAGATCTGTGACATTTGCTTGATCATGTGTGCTCAGTCATCTGTATCTGAATTCACTGGCTGCTGCTAATTCATGAGTTGGAGAGAGATGAGTTTTCTGGATTAAAGGTTTACTTTGTAACTGTGTGGTTGTCTGTCTGTGCCCTCAAAAAGCAATAGCAACAGTATATGAATTCTTGAGCTATGAGACCTTAGGACTGATACAACAAGGTTATCTAACTTTGTTGAAAGTATCTCTGTTAGGTACTGGTAATTTCCACTTCATAGCCCCATCTTTTCTCATTTACCCTCTACGCCTTCTTTCAGAGCCCCATTTTCAACCATATATTCCATCTTCCTCTCTCCTTGTTTCTTTCATTATCCTGAAATCATATGTATATGTCTTTGTAAAGGAAAGAATTCAACTGAGGTTTACCAATTCAGGAATTTATTGACTGATCTTTTGCCTCCTTATTTTCTGGTAGAAGGAGCCATCATGTTTGTCCTTGAATGTCCCTGGTGTTCCAGTAGGCTCTGAGGACTATGACAGCAAGAATTACTGACATGTAATTTTCCCTTTCATCCATCAAACGAGTGTCAAATACTGTACTGGTCAGTACTCAGCTTGATGCTGACAAAGCATCTCCTAGAGCCTACCTGCCTTCTCCCCATGTTTTTATTATATTAAAGTTAGCTTTGCTGACAACTTTATTGGCTGAGTGAAAGTGCAGCATGTCAGAGATAAGTTTGAATCCCGCCTTCTTTGTCCATTGAAGCTTTGGGATAAGGTCTCCCATTATCTTGTTTGCTTACTCCTTTTATAATTACTATAAGCTGTTTTTAATTGCTTAAAACTTAGTGTCTACAAGGTGATAAAATGAATCATGCTTCCATTGTGAGAGAGATGAGTATAGTCTAGGTGATCATGCTATTAGTACAGACAGCGAGAAAAATAATGAGATTGCATATCAACATTTCTATTTTAGAAATATGAGCTGCAAGAAATTACCTGTGCCTAAAAAAGTTAATAGGAAGCCATTTGACTGAACTTCATCACATTAAGTACTTTTAGCATCATGCAACACGCTGCCAAAGTAGTTGATAAATGATCTTTATTGCCCATCTTTCTCATTGACTGGATTGAAGTAATAAAAGTGAATTCAACTATTAGGCACATGTATATCTTTAATGTGCTTTGGCTCAGATTGCCTCCTGAAGTGTTAGTCTCCATCTGTACAATTTCTTTAGGCATTGTTTGACTCACAGAAATCCCCAAAAATCATTATAAGTTTTGAAGTACACTTAAGAAATGGGCCTTTTTGATTTATTTCATTATTATTTTGGCATTTCAGATCTGAGCTGTAGCCTGCTTGAACCTTCTGACCCAACATAAATACCATGCTGGGTCAGCATTGAGAGAGATTCAGCCTCTCATTTTTTAAAACCGCTTTCATCTCTTCTTTTTTTGGTTAAAGGCTCCCCATGCTAGTATAATATAAGCCTTTAATTAATACCACATAGAGTGTTTTTTCCCCCAGTAATGGCTCTGTGAAGTCACTCCTTCTGTGATTTTCTGTTTCAACTCAACTATGGGGGAGGCTTTCGATGTAATTTTAACTATAATCTCTTGTATAATTGATTTTGTCAGGAAAAAGCAGATATATAAAGGTAAATTGCAAGATCTTCTGGTTGTAATTACTTGTCCTTTTTAAGTATACCAGCTTAGAAATCCTTATACTAAATCTAACTTATCACTATGAAAATAAATTTCCATGTCCTCATGGTTTTCTTACCAATTATTGTTGTTTTTATGCTTTTAAGGTGAGCTAAGTCCTTAACTTCAGGTACTTAACTCTTAGAAATCAGACATAAATGAATATCAACATTTAAATGTAATTGTTTATTCAAGAGGTTGAGTAGAGGTTTGGAGAATGTCAGTGTCTCTTCTTTCTGCTCTTGAGAGAGCAGTTAAAATGATATTATGATGAGAGCTTTAGGGTTGTATGAGTTCAAGTCTCTGGAGTTCAGGGTTTACATGAAGCTTTGGTTTCAGAAAGAAAATTCAGTCATCTGGCTGAACTTTACACAACTCAAATTAATAACTACTTTGTCTTCAGTAAAAATCAGAGAGAAACTTTATGGTAACTTTTGCTTCAAGTCAAGGACTAACTGCAGAACGGTTCTACCAAAACAAGAATAGGTGCTTCATCAGGAAGTGTAGTCAATATGGGAAATTTAGCGGCAAAGCTTTAGTGGTATATTTGGTGGCATCCTTTCTGAAACACTGCTTTTCAAATTTTCAGCTGTCTTGATTGTGCTGCCATTGTTAGCACAAACTGCTTAGTATTTTTACATGCCTGCAGAAATCTTTCAGACTGATGCATAATCCATGTAGCAAATATTAGAGTACCTAAAAAAATACTCTCATTGATGATGATCTCTGGAAAATGTTGCTGGAAGTTGAGTCAGTAACCAACCACATCTCAAAACCACTTTTCATTTAAATATTATTTACCATTGCTTGAAGTGAAGTGAATTTCCTCTATGAAACCCCGCCATGGAGTTCGAATTAGACAATAAACTTCTCTATTACTCTATATTACTCTATTTGTGTGAAAACAGCTATATACAAAACAAAAATAAATTCAGCCTGCATGAAAATTTCTCAAGCAGGGGCAGAAATTTTGCAAGAATTTTGAAAATGCATGAAAGAGGGTTATAAACATGGAACCATGTCATAGGCACAGATGATAAATGTAGAATTTGTTAAAAGCCTCCTTCAGCAAACTGTGCACATATTTGAAGCCCACATGCAGAGATATAAAATAAAAAAAGTAGTCTGTAATCCGCTCAAACTATTTTAAAAAATATACTGTTGGAAAAAGAGAAAGAAATGTTTCTTTCATTTGCAAGTTCGCGGGAGATTTCCTGTGCTATGCATGTTGACAGAACAAACTTACTTTTGGCTGCCTTTAGATCTTTTCTGGCCTTATTGATGTTCCTCTGGAGTTTAAGCTTCACTCTGAAATATGTTGCATTAGAAAAGAACATATACGTATTATGTATGTATATCTTTATATTGTTTGTGCTTTCAAAATTTTGCCCCCTTATTTTTTTTTTGAGGATGTGTTTTACCTAAAACCTAAAGTATTGCATCTTGAAAATGCTTGTTTTGTCAGGCATGGGAGATCACTTGTATCCTTTTTAGATTCCTGATGACTAGTAAAGCTCTCTGTTATGGAAAAAATATTTCTAGCAAATTTATCAGGAGAAGTACTTATAGATTTGCACACCAATATTAAACTTTTTCAGTCCATAAACTGTCTGAATGGCTGTCACAGAACAAAGGCGATGCCTTTAATATTGAGGCCTTTGATCTCTTTTGCATACTAATTATCAGTTTGGGATTTCATTGTGCTATTCCTTTTGTTCCTCTGTTGGATGTTTTCCAGTTTTGAAATTTTAATTATTTTCCTTGATATTCCATATTAACTTTTGTATATTATTTTTATGTGACTAACTTTAAGTATTACTTTAATGTCATGCTAACTTGTACTCTTACAGTAAGTGTCAATATGATATTCGAAAATCACCAGCAGCAGCCCCTTTCCATTATATCATTGTTATCCTGTTATGCACAATAAATTTTTAATGATTCTCAAAGGTACAGTCTTTTCTGCCAAAAAATGTTATTTCACAATTGCTTTCTTTCCAGTTAGAGGTAGGTAAGTTGAATGGTGGACATCCTGTTGGAAGTTTAATACAAAGTGAGCATAAACCTTACTCTCAAAGACAAGGCGAAAATAAAACAAAATGAGAACGATTTCTTATGTTTAGCCAGTTTCTTATTCATCATTGGTTTTGCTATGGAATAATTTGCACTATGGATACTCATTTAATAAGACTCCAGCTTATTTTTGTAATGTGAAAGAATTGCTATTATTGGAAAGCATCTGATCCAGCTACCCAAAGGTACCTAAATTTGGAGGCTGGCAGTATTTATAAGAAAGTGGACAACAGAAAGAAGGAACAGGTCTTTCAGGACAGCTTGTATCAAACTGTCTCACTGGCCAGGATTAAAAGAATTCATCTCTATGAAAAGATGAGCACTCAAATTTCATGACTGCAGGTGTTTGTAAATAATCTGAAAATGTAAATCTTATGAAGGCATGTTCATTCTCCCTGCACCTAGGAGAATGCTGAAGAGGAAGAGGGAAAGCAAGAAGAAATAATCGACATTTTGTTCTCAACACAGGTCTGATCTTGCAGACTTTGATTATCCACAGTTTAAGGACAGATGATGGAAAAGCAGGCAGTAAGAAGAAAAGGTGCAAAAGGGGCTTCCTCCTTACCTTTAAAGAAAGGCACAAATTTTGGTGGAAACACTTCTGTCAGAGGTGTTTCAGACCAGGCTTCTTCTGTTGTTGAATCAACTCCTGCTCAGAGCCCTAGACCTGCACAGCCTTGCACTTCTATGCAGCTACCAACACTTTGCACAGACAGCTTCAGTTAAAGCCCCCTTTTCCTTGCAGGCAGATTGCAGTCTTTGGCTTTTCTCTTGCAGTTGAACTCCCTCAGACAAAGGTAATCTTTAGCAACACTTTTTCATTGTATCATGTCTAGCTGCAAACCTCTCACCTACTTCGTTGGCAGCCTGTTGGCCTCATTAAACACATTCCAGCATTGATTTTCTTTACAATTTCTGTGCTTGCCATTCCTTTAGCCCTGTAGGTACCATGTTAAAATGGATCAATTCCTCTGTACTATGCAGGATAAAATAACTAAGGGATAGAAAGGGCCTCTTCCATCAGTATAAGCAGCTTGGTGACAGGTGTTGGCCTTTCCTCCTTAGTGTGCTGATAGGACTTTAGTAGCTGAAGTAGTGTTTCTTCAAGATAATTAAAGCAGTTTTATTTTCTTTCTGTGTTTAGGTTTCATGTTGCCTTTTCAAGCTGCAACTCTGTCAACCCAAAATGTTCCCTCTTGCTCTTTCCGTATCTCTCAGGAGTTATATTTGACTCTCCTTTCGAAATTTGCTCTCTCTGTGCTGATGGGAAAAGACAGCAATGTTTTGGAAATCCTTTTAGTTCAATACATGTATCTTTATAGTTCAAAAGCCTCTANATTCCAGCATTGATTTTCTTTACAATTTCTGTGCTTGCCATTTCTTTAGCCCTGTAGGTACCATGTTAAAATGGATCAATTCCTCTGTACTATGCAGGATAAAATAACTAAGGGATAGAAAGGGCCTCTTCCATCAGTATAAGCAGCTTGGTGACAGGTGTTGGCCTTTCCTCCTTAGTGTGCTGATAGGACTTTAGTAGCTGAAGTAGTGTTTCTTCAAGATAATTAAAGCAGTTTTATTTTCTTTCTGTGTTTAGGTTTCATGTTGCCTTTTCAAGCTGCAACTCTGTCAACCCAAAATGTTCCCTCTTGCTCTTTCCGTATCTCTCAGGAGTTATATTTGACTCTCCTTTCGAAATTTGCTCTCTCTGTGCTGATGGGAAAAGAC
Source organism: Turnix velox (assembly GCA_013400935.1). Classification (NCBI taxonomy): domain Eukaryota; kingdom Metazoa; phylum Chordata; class Aves; order Charadriiformes; family Turnicidae; genus Turnix; species Turnix velox. Next base: position 13,215 of record VZTY01027425.1, on the reverse strand, counting down.
AGCAATGTTTTGGAAATCCTTTTAGTTCAATACATGTATCTTTATAGTTCAAAAGCCTCTATAACTCTCACTAAAGTACAGGTGTACATGCTTGGAGGCATGCTAGCTTTTCCAGTTGCATCTCAGAGTGACTGTCTGCTATAAATTTCAAAAAAGACTTCTCAGCTATGGTAACTCAAATGAGTGATTATGAATTTAAAATGCTCCTTTTCTACCCTTCTGGGGTAACCTAAGAAACAGAGAATCAGAGTGTAGCCTGTCTCTTTTCTTACTATTGTAATAGTTTCATGTTATGTTTCCTGTGTGCCAGTTCTCTTGATTCCACCTTTTGGATTTAAAGTAATAATTTGTGATTTATGATGGTCCTTCTTATGGATGAATTCCAAACACATTCCCCTCCCTCAACTATCGGTTGTGATATCAAGACTTGAATCTGGAGATGGATCTGTCCCTTTGTGGGTCATGTGTGTACATGTTGCGTATCATGCTTCTGATAAAGTCAGTGCTCTGTTACTGACTAATAGAAAATTGGAGTGAAGAGTAACCAAAGCATCAACAATCCTTTACACTTCATCAGTTTTCTCCTGAGTAGGATTGTCAGAATAATTGTTTCTCTAGAGCTTTTTTTTTTCCCCTCATAAAAAGGGCAGTTACTAACTTGCATATGCCTGAAAAAATTTGGAAATTAACAATAATATGACCAAGATATTTTTTTTCCCTTCACAAGCCTTACCTCATGCAGCCAGCTGAGAACACTAAGAGTGTGTTAGGTAATTGGCTTTCCAGCTTCCTGTGTTTTTAATTGCCTGAATATACAATCAGCTCAAGGTACATTTATTGTGCTCTAATGAATTTTAACGTAAAGGTTTATTTCCAGATGGATCGGCACTGGAACAGCTTTTCAGCTGTCTTATAAATATAATTTAAATTAACACATTGGTACTGAAACCTTGCCACCCAAGAAATTAAACATAGAATTTATTATGTAATTGTCTGCTTATTTTATCTGTGGACATCAAGATAGCTTTTGAAAAAAAAAAAAAGCAGCATTCTCTGGAGTTTCTCTATATTATAGCAGTTGTTTGACGTTAATTCATGAACTGCTGTAATTTAGATAACAATTGAGATATGTCATTTCAGGGTGAAAAACACTTATTTAAACCTTCCATAATTTTAAATTCACAGTTCACATTTATCTGTGACTCAAAAATGCAAGTTTCCTGACATGGTCTTTTAGATTAGAGATTTCAATATGGATGCAGTATAAGGAAATTTTAAGGCATGTAATTTCTCTGCTGAAAAGGTCCCATCTAGTTGCACTGTACTAGTGAGTGCAACACAAAGTACACATACATGTTAAATTAATGTTATTGCTTGAGTAAATATGCAGTAGTTTTGCAACTCATGTTTCTGGAATGTGTAGAGACAAATTAGTATGTTTGGTGTTGCTTGGGTTTGCATCTGACTAAAAGAGAATGCAGACATCTGCCATGTACATGCATGTACAATGAGCTCTACAATTTGTAGCATCCATGTTTTTCTGACTGAAGACTAGGACATTTTGCCCTGTTTCCCTCCAGAGTGAATAGTCATAATCAGAATTTGCAGTCTGCACCTATGGATACATTTGGATCCATTTAATTCAATTTCAGTTAAATTTAATTGCAGCAACAGTTCTTGACTCAAGGCATCCCTGGTGCTAAAATGAATTCCTGTTTGTTTCATACTCCTGTTCAAGATTATAGGAGGTCATGATGGCTTACGGTTCAGATTGGAAGATCTGACATGCTGTCATATAGAAGCTGCCTCTGATAATTGTGCATCTTTTCTGTATTGTTGTGTATTTGTCTATGATAGTGCATATGCTGTATTTCAGGAAAAGCAGAGATTTCTGACAGATGTCCTACATGAAGTGATGCTGCTGGATGGTTTGGCCAGTTCACATCCAGTATCTCAAGAGGTACAGCAAGCCACAGACATTGACAGGGTGTTTGACTGGATTGCATATAAAAAGGTGAGTCTAATTAAATCTATCTATATATAGTAATGTCAGTAGCTATTAGAAGATCATGTTCCATCTGTAAAACAAATACCATTGTAAAAATACATATGCCACAGTGATTACTAGCTGGAAGACTTTAATTTGTGTGGAATATATTTGGAATATACTGCCGTGATTTTTGCCAGTTACATTCAACATATCCAATGCTATTAAATGCTTTAAATAAACTTGGGAGGCTGGGAGAATCCTGGAAGATGATTTTTTTTTTTTTAAATTACTATTTGTTTTGTATCACTATGAATTGTCTTAGGTGCTTTTAAAATGAGAAGGATGTGTAGTTTTTGTCCTATTAAAACTCTTGACAAAATTTTTCAAGTACTGGAGTTAAATGTTTCTGGTTTTTGGTTTGGTTTTGTTTTTCTATGTGTGGGGATTTTTTGCAAACTCTGAAGTCATTGCTTAACAGTCAGAGTGGAGGAAATGCCTTTTGGGGTTGTGAAGAAATATATTTTAAATTCAGGTGATTTCAAATTATGTTTCAATTACGTAAAGGCTTTTGGTAAGCTTTGGAATTGACCAGCTTCTGTGCAGGACTAAGAAGGTGGCACAGTTCCACTTTCTGCATTGTATGACTGAGATTACCTTACATTTATGATCCAAAAGCTGGTGGTTACCATCATGCCACATCTGCTGTGTGGCATGGTGTTTAACCCTGTGCCTTAATTTAATCACCAGACATAACTGATATGTGATGAGGCTGCTGCCTGCAGCTTTCTACTGTGAAGTCTGTGCTGGATCTCTCTGCTGGATTCTATGAAGAGTCTTTTGACTAGCACCTCTGTATTTGATAATCTTTTCTTCTGTTTCATTAGCTGCACAACATCATCCTGTAACATGACGGCATCAGCATAGCACTGACTTGCCTGTTGTGCTTCCAGTTTACCCAGTTCTGGGCTAAAAAAGAGAGGTATCCTCTCTTAGTGTCATTGTCCGTACCCAGTCAGCAGTAACTTGAGCTTGAAAGCTTCTTATGCCTTTAAGGATAAGCAAAAGAAATTGTGTGTGTATATATGTATCCATGTAATAGGGATAGGATGTATTGTGCGAATACAAAATACTTCAGAAAATATTTGCTCAATAGCATAAGTAACACTTTCAAAAAGCCCTTAGCTGGCTTTGAAAGTGTTACTCTTGGTCAATTAAACTATAATAGCCAGCAGCTTTTAGCATACTGAAGTATTCTCATGGTTTCAGTGTTTCAGTCTTATATTTACTGATGAAAGCCAAATGTCTGTAGGTTCAAAGGCTTATCTCCCAGAAGTATCTTCATATTTCAAGCTAATTATCTTCTCTAATTAATACGATAATAGTAGTATCACTCAGTAAACTGTAATACTCAACACTCATCTTTTCATCTTATGAACATTTTGGAAACAGTCATTTTCATTTTCATTGAAATGATAAACAGGACATTAGGCCACATCTGTATACTGCTAGCTATGTTATGCAGGATAATAGGATCACTGTATTTTCTGTATGAATTAGAGTACAATCTATATTTTGCATCTGTGCTTTTAAAAGTTCCTTTTTTTAGTGCAGCAGTGACTGTACCTGGTTGATGTGACAGATGCTTCACTCAGCTTCTCTCATGGCAAACTCTCACAAACCCTAGGTGACAGTGAATATGTGCTTATTAGGGCCTGATCTTGTGAATTTTGAACTCAGTTACCAGATTTAGCAAACCGCCTTGAGGAAAGGCAATGGAGAATTTATTTACACTCTTTCATTGATGAGGACACTAAAACCTCATTCACTTACTCATGTTTGTATTTTTTTTCTTGTCTCATAATTTATCTATTCGTTCTCTTCTTCATCCTTTTGTTTTAGATAGAAGCATTAGCTATTAAGAAGAATCTTTCTCAACTGACTTCATAGCTGCTCTATTGACTGTATCTTCTCTGTATCTTCCTCTAAGCACCTGGCACTGTTTCCTTATATGGATAAATTGGAACAAATCTAACACATTGTAAATATTACATTCATTTCCCATGTAACCTTGCTTGCATAGCTTGCACTTCAATCAACTAGGGAAACAAGCTCATTTATTAGACAACTCAAAAGTTTGCCTATCCTTCTAGCTCTCTATATATGTGCTGTGATAAATGGTATGTCACTAAAATACAAACTGTAAAATTATACTGAAGGCTTTTACCTGGTCAAATATGTATTCAAATATTTCCAGGTTTCTCTAAGCTTTCCTTACCCAGTGAGCCCTACTGGAGGCATATTGTTGCTGGTATTTCTGGACTGACCTTTTGGTTGTTTAGTCCCTTATTTTTTGAATTGCTGTCAAGTACTATTTCTAGGGAGTTTTTTCTGTTGACTCTAGTAAACTTTGGATCAGGAGCATCAGTAAGGGCATTTCTACTGTTTCAAATGAAATGTCCATTTTTAAAAAGTTTAGCACTTAGTTTCTTTCCCCTGCATTTTAGAATGGATTTTTTAATTCCCTTTCTCTTTTAGATTTCTTTTTTTAACACACCATATACTCCCTGCATCCTTAAATTGTCCATGTGATCTGTTTTCTCTCTTCACAGTTTTCTGCATGATATTGAAATGAGAAAACCTTCTCCCATCTAATTTTTGTTCAGTTAAGTGACAGACATAGAATGTAGTTGTCTTTACTGCCATCAATATGGCAGTGTAAAACGATTAGACACTACTGAAGTACTTATCCCAGCTAGACACTCAGCTGTGATTTTACAGATATGCCTTTTTCTGTACACTCCTGATATGACCATTAAAAGTGTGCTATTTAAATGCCTCAGAGCTGAATATATTTTTAATTTACACTTTCTTTTCCTTGGTGATTGTGCTTGTTAAGAAATCTCATGACAGAAACCCCTAAAGAGTGATATTCAGGTAATCCCACAAGTGGAGTGAAACAGGCATTACAGCCCTCCTGCACATGATGTTTTTCCCCTTAAGCTATTGAGGATAATGTTTTGCCTATTTCAAAAGCATCATACTAGTAATTCTTCTGATAGAAGTGTGTCATCCTATACTAGGGCCACAAATATGTAACAGCAAATAGAGAAGTCATGATAGTTCATTAATAGACAGCTCTGGTGGATGATTCAAGGCTCTCAAGTTACATCAGAGAGAGGATATGTCTTTCTAGTGCAGCTGGAAGAGAGATGGTGTCCTCCCACAATGAGGGGGAAAATGGTTACATCCCAAGTGCAATAGGAAATACAGCCTGCTGAACACAAGAGTAGATCTGAGAATTGTTAAATCAAAGCAAAAAGTGTGACAGCCTTTCCACACCAGAAATAACTGACAGCAGGAATCATTGCCCTGGAGAGCTGCATCAACAGAGGAGGAGAGAGTGCAGCAAGAATAACATAAGAAGCACCAATCAGCAAGGAAAAGCCAGCTGTAATAAAATGGAGAAAAAAGAAAGCTGCATCTCAAAGGGAGAAGCCAGACCCAGAACAGTGTGAGGGAAAGAGATCCCAGAAAGAACTAAAGGAGTCATAGCCATAGACGAGTAGTCAATCCAGATAAGAGAAGGGAAAGGACACCAAGGACACTGTAGAGAGCTGGATGATATCTGAAGTTGTTTCCATCAGCCTGCTGCATGCTTTGAAGTGTGCTGCTTGAAGACTTTGGCAGCAATCACAGCAGGCAAAGCCAATATGATGGAGTGTAATTCTAAAAGCCCCCTCCTGTAGAATATGTCTTGGCAAGTGACAAACAATAATCAAAATTAGGAAAAAAATATCTGTAATAGGGAAGAATATTCCTTTTTTTTTTTACCCTGCTTGTAAGCAGAATTAACCTCAACGGTAAGATCAGTTACTGGCCCTGGCTTTGTGATGCAAAGGATTCATTATTGCCTAAGCTTTTTGTATGTATAATTTCATTTTCCTTTTTAACTCTGTGTGACTTCTTTAAAAACACCTTTTCCCGCTTTCTGTGTCTGAATGATAGAGGATACATCTGTAATAGTAATAAAGGGGGGCCATGCTCACCACCTCTCCTCAAAGGCAATGTTATGTGGTGGGAAATCAGTTCAACTAAAGATTTGAACGAATCAAAATACTCAGCTTCCCTGTATGTTGCAATAACAGTTCTGATCAAGGAGAACAGAAGGGCTAACTGCTGGCACTGGAAAGGCTCTCTAAAAACTTTGTGATTTTTACTTCTGTTCTCCAGGTGGTGGGAAGGATATTGCCACTGTATTAAGAAAATAGAACAAAAAACCCCCACCCAACCCAAAACCTCTAATACCAGTAATACCAGAATTAGAATCAGAGTGGCATCCACTCAGTTCATGGGTGTAATGAAATTGTGACAGTATGCGTCTGTGAAATGACCACTGAAAAGTGAGAGTGTAAAACCCTCTCTAACAGTGAAAGAAATACTACATAAATAGTAAAATATGGTAAAGCAGGTTTTATTTTTATTATTCACATAACTTAGTCAATATCAGCAGATGGCATCCTGCTAGTTAAAAGTCTTACAATACAACCCATCCCTTTACCACAGTGTGAAGGAAGAGCTCTTTGTCGTCCCTGACTAATTTAGGCATAAAGTCATCTGTGAATACCATTCAGTCCTGGGCGTGCATTTACATGATGCTAGTTTCTATTCTGTGACTTGCCAGTGCAGCAGGTCAGTGCCCAGATTGCAGAAGGTGCTTTCAGGAGCCATTTGTTCCTAATGCATTGTACCACAGGAAGTACCTTGTAATGAAAATAATTTCTTTCTGTTAAGATAAAAAGGTGTTAGGTTGTTACTGCTTCCAGTGTGAAAGCCATCAAAGCTCAGATTTGGTGAAACCTTTTATGTTAAAGTTCAGAACAGCCCCAACAGTGCCTGACTTAAAGTAGGCAGGCTGTCTCACTCCTGCTGAGGGAATGCTAGTGCGTAAAACTCAGCAGGTGCTTCAAGATACTTAAAATACCCTTTTAAGGCATCTGAGCACCTTCCTGACTCAAAACAATCTATCACTAACCTTTAATGCTGTTTAGTGTCTGTTAAGATAAGTGTTTTCTTCTTAGTTCTGTTTCTGTTTAGAGTATGTTAAAAACAACTGCACACTGACAGTGCTTCAGGAGCATTATGTTTCCCATACTGGGGAGTACTGTATATGGGTTTGATTTCAAATAACAAAATTTTAGCACAAATGTTAAACAAAGAATTTTAAGAGGAGATCATTAAACTAAGTTTCTCAGCCATAGTAGGCCAATCTGGAAGATACTGTTGTGGTACAAAACTGTCTTTTGTCTACTCCCTGTCAAAAGGCAGCAGCAGACAACAGCTCTGAAGGCCTGGAGGAAACAGTGAAAGCAGAAATGGCAACAGTGGCTCAAGACACTGTGTCCTGCTCTTGCTATCATTTCTCATATGCCTTTCCCTGACAGGGTGTAGAAGGAGCAGAATAATGCATCTGTGTCTCAGATGTTTCCATGGCTTGAAACAAAAGCAGTGATAAAGATGAGTGTATTTGGAGGTACCAGCCTATGCATCAGCCTATGGCTCTACTTTGTGAGTCATTTTCAGGAAAGGGCAAAGTAGAAAGTACCTTTGTAAGCCTTCACAGCAAGTCCCTGTTTATTCACTGAAGGAGTCCAAAAAATAATGACAAGAAGAAGTAAGTACAAGAAATAACGTTTACTGACTGACAACCTAGTTCATATCAGTAAAACAAGAGCAACAATTCCAGGTGTTAAAGTAAGCTGAAACAAGTTGTAAGAATTAGAAACGGAAAATAGATGTAATGAAAGAGTAAAAGGAAAAAAAATCTTGCTATAAAAATGTAATCAATGTTTTGATAGAAGTATGAACCTGAGGGACCTCTATTCAGGTCGGAACTGTGGAACAATTCCTGCCATACTGTTTTGGTTTATTTTTTTTTACAAGTATGTTTTAGTACTGGATAACTTCTAAATCTTAAATAGGTATTAAGAGAGATAAAGAGTAGTATGTTTAATTATAGCTAATCACAAATCAGTCTTAGGCAAATGGATTGAGAATCTTACTTGGCATTGAGTGAACTAAAAAAAAAAAAGGATATATTAATTTTCATGCTTCATGAAAACAAACCTGGTCAAACAGACCTGATTTCAATCTTTTATGAGATCAAAAGTGGTGAAGATAACTTGTGTAAAAGAAATAGACTTTTAACATCTTTTATTATGGCATAATACTTGAGGTAAAAAGTCTCCAGTGCTGTACCGTATCACCACAAAACACATTGACTGTCTGAATAGATAACTGTCAGACCATACTGATCCCCAAGGCAGCCATGAATGGAGAATCATCATATATTTGGTGTTATGTTTTACTTAGTTTACTTTTTGATTCTCTTTGGAGACGGTTATTAACATTTTGATGCATTTCCTCTTTAAATTGAAATATCTGTGACCACATAAATGCTTCTGTAAGTATTCATCATAAAAGGCAAAATCTTTGTCTTTTACTGCTAGGGGAAAATACCAACTTGTAGAACCAGTTTTATTTTTGCAAGACTTTCTTAATACAGTGGTTTTTAAGATGCACAGGTTTATCCATTACTTGGATTTTTATGATGGCCCATCTGTGTAAATGATGTTATCAGTCTCTTCTCTTGGTCCATCCTTGAAGATTTCCTCATACAAGTTGTTAATGAAAAAGTCTAACTTGCTTTTGTCTTTATCTGTTGTGTCAGAACATGTAAGATTTTGGTGGTAAGACTAAATGAAACTACCGTTATAAATGGGGTCCCTATAGCTTTTTGTCTAGGCCACTGATATGTTTTATTATTCAAGGGAAATGATATGGCGCAGTATCCACCTGAAGAACATGATTATTTACAGACACTTAGCCCTGAATTTTATTTATTGTATCATGTTCCTAAGATTTGCAACAGAATTTATGTCTAAGACAAACATTTCACCAAAACTCATCTTACCATCTGACCATTTTGGTAATATCCAGCCCTAGAACAGCTGTGTTTGTCAGAATGGAAAATGATTATGATTTCCCAATGAGGAGCTTCAATATAATGTTGCTTTTTCAGTGATGTTTTGGCATCAGATAAATGGCCTTACAATCTTTCAAAACAACATAAGATGCCTTTATGCATCTTTGATGATTTAACACAATACATTTCAGTCTTATAGGTATATTTGCTTGGCTTGTACAAGCAAGTTTAAGTACCATTTTAGAAATAGTACAAGCTTATTGTTTTAATTAAAATATATGCTGATTTTATTGCTGAGTTAACTTGTGGCTGTGCACTGCTTGATGAACAAATGTCGACTGAAAATTCTACATTACTTAAAAAAAAAGATTAAAAGACTGGCTGATACTTTCTTCTGTACTGTTAAAATCAAGTACAGACCATTTTCTGGACTACTTTTAATAAATGTAGTCCATTTTAAACTATTTATTACAAAATTAAGGGAAATGAGCCAGACCCAAATTCAGGCAAGTATGTTTTTAATTTTATACGTGTGAGCTGTGGAATTTCAGTTGAGTTGCTTATTTGCTGAAGGTGCTTCTGTGTTTCGCTAAACGATAGCCTGGACTAAGAACTTAAGAATTAGGCTCATATTGTCACTTTTTTTCCTAGCATGTTGCATAATCTGAATATGCCTAATGCCTTCCTTACTTCTCATGGCTTTTACATGCCTTTTCCAAAGGCAAAAGACTCTAGGAATTCATTTGAACATTTCACATTTCTGCCACAGGCAGACAGTCCTATGTAGGGCAGTCCTATGTTTATGCATTTAAACAAATGCATTCTGTTACCCTAATCAAATAAGGTAGCATTCACACTCATCAAATTTACATGCATTAAGCTTCATTTTTCTTGTAGTATTTGGAGCTGTCATTGGATAATACAGAAAATAGCCAAGCCTAGTGTATTAACAGCACTCAGTTTCTTAAAATGAAAGAAGGTTTTAGTGCTGGTGACTCATGATACAGTCTAATTAATTCCATGAAAAAGATTTCTCAGAGGGTATTTTGCACTTCCCTGAGATTATGGATAGAGGCAGCTGAAGAGGCTTTGCAATTGTATCTACTCTTATAGCTCTATAATGGACTTCAGGTGAAGTTTCTCAGGAGCCCATCACGTACTGTGATATTAACTGATGGCATGATGTTACCTCTTGTTTCATGACCATCCAGGTAAAGCCACATACCATGTAAGATTATTCATATGACTAAGCTAAGATACATTTTAGCATGACTGTCTGAGTGGAAGATGAGAGGTGATTGGACTTCTCTTGGGGACAGAAGAAAAAAGTAAGAATGTAAAGAGAATGCAATTGCTTAAGGAAGCAAGTTTAGATGCAGTGTCAGGATTTGCATCTGGTAACTCAGTTTTCATTTCTAACAAATTAATTAAGAGATGCCCATTGATTTGCTGAAGGCCATACCAGTCACTCAACAGACATTGCAGCCAGACTTCTGCCATCTCTTCTCTAGTGTGCGGAGGGTAACAATTCAGTTTATTTAGTGCACTCCATGTAGTGTAACACAGCAGCTCAATTTACTAGATTTTTAAGTAATTAGTTTACACACACATGCATGTTTCTGTATCTACATTTGAGCAAATTCTGTAGATGTGACTTCAACGAAACATTTTTTTTTTTGTGTTAAGTTTCTCTAGGATTCAACAGATTTAATTTTGGGCTTTTTTGTCATTTTATGTAAGAGTTCTTTTTATGTGTCATATTTTTGCTGCATGGTTGATAGACATTGTTCTTTCACTTTAATTCATGCTGTGTTTTTCCCAATAAGCTAAATTTCATGGGGCATCCAGCTGTGGTTGCTTAGTACCAACAAAGAGTGATTGTTTTGGAAAATGTGACTTGGGTATTAGTTTTTAGCTAGTATTCACATTACAAAAATGATGTGCCACTGTACATTTTTTGTATGTGTGCTTGGTAACATGCTCCTTTAATATTTAAAATGAACTTAAAACCTCAGAATTATCTAAGATTTTGAGAAATAAGGAATGATTATGAATTGAGGAACATTAAACTGAAATAAAATTAAACTCATAAGAACCCATTTGCTATTGTTACATTTGGAGTTCTACAGAATCTTTCTCCAGCACATTCCATGAAGATAGATATCAACCATTATTCAAAACATATTTGTGTGATCTTAATTGATACCTCTGGGGTAGTTCCTCGCTGACTTGAGTGTACAGTTGATATGGCTCTGGCTTATTGTGTGAGGGGCTACGGTCATGGCCAAAGAGTAAATGAAGGTCACAGATTTTTAAAGATATAGAAGGGAAGTGCAGTGACTAATTTGGAATTCTTAAGGAGAGTCAGTAGTCAGAGGATTTAAAAAAATTATTTGACAAGGCACTTTGCCTGTAGCTCAGGTTTAATAGCTTAAGGAGGGAACTATTAATGTTTGTAATGAGTCTGATTAATTGGAAAAAGAAAACTAGTATATACATCAGGTATATGTCTGTTAGATACTATAAAATCTGTATAATATGTATCTATTAGTGGCCATCAAACTTTGTACATTGATTCTCATCATAGTTCAGGGGCTCTTTATGAAAGAATGGTATCTCTGTGAAATCCTATATGTGGTCTGAGCCTTGTTTTAATTAAGATAATGATAAGAAGTTGTTATTGATAATAATAGCTCTATGAATAATATGAATGAAATCTACTGTAATTTAGGTAGAGGATAGAAAGAACTCAGATTTAATATAGCTAAAGAGAAAATAATCCTGATCTTTAATTGCAGGGATAGCAGAATACAGCAAAATTACTGTAGGCCTCCTATTTGAGTCCCATTGCATTAGAAAAACAACCCATGCTATTATGTATTAATCAAAACTAACTCTGAACTGAATACTGCACAGTAGAATAATATTAATCATCTCTATTCAGTGCTAGTTTTTTGGGATTTTTATTGTTAGAAAAGAAGCAGCAAAATAGATGAGTGGAGATGTGGTGGAAAATTGACATTTTGCATTATTTTTTTGTTTAGCAGTTCAGTTACATGGCTTTTTTTGGTGGCCTAGTATTCCTCTCCTAGCACCACACTCCCCACTTGCATCTTGAATACTACTGTGGTGTTTTTCATACCAGGATGTTTTCTGATCCTAATTTTTATGTCACAAAATGGGTTGTGCTGAACTAAATAAAAAAACCAGCTTTCATTCTTAAACAAAGACAGCAAGGTGAACATTCAGTGAAGAAAAGGTACAGTGAGGTCTGTGTAATTATTGTTACTGGTATTTGGTGCTACATGAGATAAATGGACAGATGACCCTGCAAAGTGCTGTGACTTTGTGCAGACTTTACAGTCTCAACGAGGTATTTTTGTACTGTTTATGCTTGCACAGGCTCTAAGATCACTCTGTAAGCTGCAGACCAAAATACCCTGAGAGGGATTCTTGTCATCTCACTTTGGGTGTTCGCACTGCATAGACTCCTTCAATTGAGTAGTCCTCTAACCTCCCTATATTATCAGTAAAGATAAATTATCTGGACTACTTTGGATTCCAGTATTTGGATGAGCTGAATCAGGATGAGCTAAAGTGCTTGCTTCTCTCTCTGTTGCCTTTAAAGTGAGTCAAGGCAGCTGTCTCAGTTCTGTATAACTGAGTAAGCATCAGATAGCTACAGTGTTGGCATTGGCATTCAGAGGAGTCTCATTCCCACAGTTAAAACAAAAACAACAAAACACACAAAAGGCAGAAAAAAAAAGAAGTTATGTTCTAGGTAATAAAACTGCAAGTTTTCTTGGGAAATAGGATGGAAGATGTGCTGCTTCTGGGTCACTTCAGTGCATTTACATAATAGATCATTTCACCCTCCAAGAGGCAGGTATAGCTCATGGTTTCTGAAAAATATTGGTGACATTTTTCTCCCATGAGCACTTTTTAGAATATAATTTTTGGTCCTTAAAAGGATAGTGCTGAACGAGCTTCCATCTCATTTGTATCTCTTCACACACAGGCATTTGCCCTTGCCTCCTAGCTTCTACATAATCCTGTGTGCTATTTTGCTGGTTTTATATATCATTCCTTTCACTGTGACTGCTTCACAATGTCATTACTTCAAGTGCTTTTCTTTGCTATGTGCTTGTTGCAGAACACCCACCTCCAGCTAGCAAACACACTGCCCTCACTTCAGGGCCCTCTCTTGAACAACTGCCTTTGCTGGTTTTCATAGAATCATAGA
>VZTY01027419.1:91467-125225 GCA_013400935.1 Turnix velox | reverse complement strand
TGGGAGGTGTCCCTGCCTATGGCAGGGGGGTTGGAACTCGATGATCTTTAAGGTCCCTTCCAATCCAAACTATTCTATGATTCTAAGACATGTATCTATACTAACAAACTTATTCTTCCTTTAGAAAAGTAAAAACAAGTTACATATTTCAGTTAAATATTTGGGTAAAAAAAATTTAATTTGAATCACATTATGTTTCATCCCCCAAGCCAGGAGAGGGACAGTCATCAGCACCAGGGAATTCCAAGGCCTGAATTTCAACACCTATCTGGGAATGGGGACAAGCTGAGACCACACTGGGACACAGGTCTGCTGCTGGATCTCAGCTGGCTTATTTGTTTTGTTTGTTTTTTCTTTAAAACTGCTACCATGATGGTTCCTTGAATCTATGTCTTTGCTGTCCTATTCTGTTCATTTCAGACAATATCTCAAACTGCTCATGACCTCTGTTCTCTGAAGAGCTTAAAGCTGTTTTCTCTAGTTGTTCTAAAAGCACAGCTCTGTTCCCTGTCATTAATGAATTGGATTTGCCCCACATGTAGCTCGGCAAGCATTGGTGTTACTTGGTTACAGAGGGAGCAGAAACTAAGTACATTTAAAACAAAGATGAAGTAATTTAATCAAAACTTACTCCAGCCTTTCCTTTTACTTATGAGTGGTTTACTCAGATGCTGGGAAAGACTTGCCATACTCTCACCTTCCCAAGAATCCATCAATCATTCACATAAAGAACTCATAGACAAAGCTGATGAGCAAACAGTGGCAAAAAATCTGTCTGTTATGTATCATTGCAATTTAAAATTGCGCCTTACTTGTTTTAATCTGCCTTAAATTTTTTTCATAGTGTTATTGAAATAATCAAGCTTTCTGGGTTTTATATTTCATCCTTAGATAACAATATCATCCTTCTGCTGCTACATTTCAGATTTGGGTTCTTTGTTTCTTGTTGCAGTGTAGTCCCTGGAGCAGACTCACAGGACAGTGGCTTCCTTGGAAAGTTCTGTGCATCACCAAATGCAGACAGGTTTAGTCCAGATAATAACCTTAAAGAAAAATTACCTATTCTGCTATAAACAACAACAAAAATAATCTTCCTCTTTCCTGAAGACCTTGAGCTTCCTCAGTATTCAAATTTTCATTGCAACAGTTTCTACGGTGGAGAAAAGAGGAGACACTACAGAAGTCAGTGTTCTGAAGTTCTAAAGACAGAATCTCATTAGCAAGAAAAATAACAGTATTTACAATCAATTATGTAATCACCTCAAATGCATTCAGATGCACAAGTATAGTACATTTTTCATTTCAGGGAAGAAGATGGGTAGTGTGAGATAAGCCATACACATTTTAAAAAATTTTGCTATTTATGAAACAAGTTATTTTTGAAACACAACTTTTCATTTCATTATGAGTTATTATAACAACTCAACCCATAAAGCAAGATGGACTTCTGTTTAAGATTATTACACATTGAAAAAAATTGACACATTTTTACTATCCATTCTCAGTATTTTATAGCTATTTCTATGTACTCATCAAGTCCCCTAAAGGGAAAGGAAAAACTGTTTGCTGACTCAGTTCTAATCAAGTCTATTAGCTGACATCTTATCACTCAAAAATGTTATCCAAAGTAATCATTTACTTTGCTGAATGTTCAAATAAAATTTGACTCGATCTACAGACTAATGTTCTGTTCCGTGAGAAATATGGAACATGCTGACATTTCAAGAAAAAAATTAAAATCCTTTAACCCTTTTATTCCTGAATTTGATAGCTGGAGTCGGCAGTGGAAGATTAATTTTATAAAGCTACATTCTCTTGTCTGCCATGAAATGAGAGCTGAAAGTTATATTTCTCTAAGCTACTTGTGACCTTTCCATATATTTTTTTGGCTGGGATTTTCTTCCTTGCATACAGAAAATCACATCTCTCAGACAAAATCCCTTCAGGGTAAACTACTTTCAAGCAAAGACCTTTGACTTTCTGCAGGTAAACTGGTAGCAAAACCCCTACAGAAGTCATACTGCTGAAATACTGAGTATGCCTACATAAATACATAAATGTGTCTACATATGAACACTTTGGGAAGTTATGCTATTTATAATGGACTAAATTTATAATAGACTAAATTAACTGTACTTTATAAACTATGTGCATTTGTGATTCAGAACAGTCTGAGTCATAAGAAATTAAGAAGATATTGGGTAGACAACTTTGCTTAAAAAATTTCAAAAACTTTTAATCTTTTTCCATTTTTATGGGGCAAATTTCCCCCCCTGGTATTTCTACCTCATATTACAAATTGTTTTGATAATGTATTTTAAAATGTTATCCTGTCCAATTTCTCATGGATTCTTTTGTAGTCAAGTGGTGGACAGTGGTATATTTAAGTAAAGACCCTCCATTGTTCCTCCTTTCACTAATATTGGAAGAGAGATTTTCCACATAAGGAAAAAAGGTAAACAAGCAAAACACCTACAACAAACTCATAAAATATACTTACAGAGCATAATCTGTAAACTAATACATAAACAAGTGCCAGTGCTGTTAACAAACTACTGTTATTCTACCAACTTGACTGAACTTCAATTTCCTGGAGCATGAATTTGGTTTATTTAGCTGTAACGAGAAGAACAAAAACAAACAAGTGATTGTTGTCCAGTTTTCTATGTTTTTTAATAGCTTAGTATAACTGGGTGGAATGACTATGATTTCAAAACAGACGCTAGAAGTAACAAGTTGCTATCCCCAAGGCTGTAAATGGGTTGGCAATAGTCAATTATTCATGGTGTAAGAAATACAGGCTTGATAACTGGAGGAAAAGTGGTTTAAGGGCAAAGAAATGATTGTCTAACATACGCAAAACACACCATATACAAGGAATTTAGATGTAGCAAGGAGTAGCAATTCAATGAACAGAAGGGGAGGGAGGATGCGGGTAAGGCTCAATAGTTTGATACCTTTACTAAGTCCAATACAAAAGTTAAAGGAAAGAATCTTGAAGAGATTAGCTAAGTACTGAAATTTTAAATAAATTCAACATATCGTGACATGTCATTTATATACTTGTAGATACCCAATAAGTTTTTGAATCCTGAATGAAATGTCTAATTTCCTTATGAAGACAGAATAGCTAGATATTCAAAACTGG
The DNA here is from genome assembly GCA_013400935.1 of Turnix velox. Lineage (NCBI taxonomy): Eukaryota > Metazoa > Chordata > Aves > Charadriiformes > Turnicidae > Turnix > Turnix velox. The sequence goes on along the minus strand of VZTY01027419.1, from coordinate 122,077 downwards.
ATGTATGAAATTTAACACTCTGGGTACCAAGCAACAAAATTTAGCATAACAAACAAATATGTTGTAGAAAAACATACATTGAGCTCCATTTCTCCCAGACATCTTACTCTATATTGCATGTTATCTCTAACTTGATATCTCTTCTGGAGTTTGACATGTGGGTTGATTCCAGCTAGGAGACAGAACAGTAGCAGTGCTGTCTGAAGACTTCTCTTTCTTTTAGAACTTATTGGTGAGATGTTCCATGCAGTTGTCTCAACTGTAGCAGGGTCTGAAATGGTCACCTGATAAATCTTTCAAGGACAAGCCAAATACAGACAAAGGAACAAATAAATAGAAAAATAGTGTTGGGGAGAACTGTTGTCTTTAGCTATTAATGTCTGGAGAATAAACAGTAGATTCAATGGTCTCTGTACACGTGAGCCCCAAGTAATAACACCCATTCATTCATGCGCATTTTTCCTTCATTATGTGTGCTAGAAAAAATACAGCATCATATACATTTTTACAATATTTATACCAGCTCATAATTTTTCACATGGAACAGATATATCTGACAGCTCCATATAAACCTGAAACAGGAAGCATACACAAGAAATATTTTAGTAGTTATATTCTATTGCTAGATGTCAAGGGTTGAAAAAAGAATCATAACAGATTTCTGTTGTTTCCTAGCATATAACCAGGTTTGTTTTCTGTTGAATTGTTGAATACCAATTTAATGTTTCGCTTCCATATTTCTTTTTCCTAAATTGATTTGAGATATAATATTTTTTTCTAAAAGAAAAATCATAGATATAGCAAGCAGTAGCAAGGAAATATTGCTTCCATATTAATATACTTCTAGGTATTTCCTTGAAGCATCAGGATTACCATTTCATACATGAGTGCAAGAAATCTCTCATTTTTATATAAATTGTCGACATGAATATTTAAGAAACTGACACATCAGCTCATCAGAATCAAAACATACTTTATTAAGAGGTCAGATCATCTAATCAAAGCACTTGTAAGGAAGGTTAAATGTAACTGAATGCTCCTACTTAATCTGTATTCAATCTGTCTTTTTAAAATATCAAGGAAAAAGTTCTCCTTAATGATATTTTTATATTTATTATTAGGAGTAAGTTGAGCAGGAACTAAAAATATTAAATGAGTCACTGGATCCTACACTCCATGGAAAATCCTGATTAACCCAGAGAGTTTTATCAGAGCATTTTTCTGCTATTACCATATTCTGTCAGAAAAAGACATTAAAAGTTCTAATTTTCTGTCGTTCATCAAAGGAGGCTTGCAGAAAAACCATTAGTAATATTTGCATTTATTCCTGAGTCTCTAATAGTCTTACTAGTCTATGACAAAGTCACATTAGATGGGATTAATCTGAGCAGCAGTGGAGTTATCCTAAAACAGATGTCTAACATAGGTCACATGAATCTTATCTCTAAGTTATTAGCTGCCTCCAGTATAAAGGAAGCTTAGGCTAACTAGCTCATATGTAGAAGACTACATAAACTTCTAAAGTTAGATGAAAGAAACCCTGCCTTGTGGCTTCAAAATATGCAGCTCAAGCACTTGAGTACAGCTTTTATAACCACATTACAAAGGTAAATGATTGTGAAGCCAGTAGTGATATGTATGGAAATAGGCAAAAATTTATTGAACTCTTCCAAAGTAGAGATTACTGGAATTACATTGTATTATTATTTGTTCAGTGATGACTCATTTAGTGATGGCAGCCTATTCAGCAATTAGACTTAACTAAGGGTAGGCTCATCTTTGACAGATTGGGAAATGGGAGATAAGTACCGATAAAGCTGGGAATAGTTGTTCACAAGAAAACCTGTAAATGGCAGCAGTAATATGAGAAAATGAAAACAAAAACATAAACTACTTTTTATGTTACAGTTGCACATTTGTTGTGTGTAAACCTGGAGAAAAGCTTAAAATTTTACACATATTCTAAAGGTAGCAGAAGTTTTTTAGGTCTGAAGATGAGAAGTCTTGACATTCTAATATAATGAACAAAGTAAGGATTTGATTAATATGCAGTGTAAGTATAACTCCCCTACTTAACAAAAATTAAAATGCTATGTAGGTGTATTTGATAGAATGATAGAATTATAGAATGGTTTGGGTTGGAAGGCACCTTAAAGATTATCTAATTCCAACCCCCCTGCCATAGGCAGGGACACCTCCCTCCCACTAGATCAGGTTGCTCAGTGCCTTGTCCTTAAACACCTCCAAAGAGGGGGCATCCACAACTTCTCTGGGCAGCCGGTTCCAATGTCTCACCACCCTCACCGTAAAGAATCTCTTTCTTATATCTAGGCTGAATCTCTCCTCTTCCAGTTTACATCCATTATTTCTAGTCCTTCAATCACATATCCTATTGAACAGTCCTAACCCTGCCTTTCTGTAGGCCCCCTCTGGTATTGATAAGCTATGAGGTTCGCCCTGAGCCTTCTCTTCTCCAGGTTGAACAACCTCAACTCCTTCAGCCTTTCTTTATAAGGCAGGTGCTCCAACCCTTTGATCATCTTTGTGGCCCTCCTATGGACCTGCTCAAATAGTTCAACATCCTTCTTGTGTTGAGGGGTCCAGACATAAACACAATACTCCAGGTGGGGTCTCACCAGAGCTGAAAAATGGCAGCAAGGATCTTGAGTGGAGAGCCTTTCAGATCAGCATAGGAATATAAGGTTCATCAGCATCCAGTCAGGCTCAGTCTGAAAATTGCAGGAAGAATTTCAAATGCATGGAAGCCTTCACATTCCCTCTTTTTTTGATGGCTTTAAAACTTCAAATAAAAAATTAGTATGGGACTGAAATTCTGAAAAATCTCCTGTTGGAGCTGTGGTGGATGTAGCTTCAGGAATGTACTGCTCAACTTGCTGGCCTTTGGCAAGGCAGCCTTTCTATTGTGATTACTGATGGATAATGTTGACCCACTCTGTGGCTGTCAAAGTAAAGTTAAAACTGAAGTCTGGTATTTCCAAAGGCTGAACCAGTGTGAAAGATGTGAGGCATCTTGTACTTTGTTGATCTCGGATCTCGGAGCATGAAAGAGAATATTTGCCTTAGGGGAGATGCTAGGGACGGTAGTAATGGAAAGTCAAATTCTATGCTTTTGGACTTTAAAGTAGCATTATTTTCAGTAGCAGGGATCTTTTCTTTGAGTCGGATACTAAAACATGAGAAAGATGAAGGTTGTGTGTCTTTATCCTGAATGGTTGCATTCAGTACAGAAACAGGAAAGATTGAAATATATATTGAGATATAATGAAATAAAATTTGTGGAAAAATGTGTGAACTGGGATTAAACAACAATATTTTATCAGCACTGAGCATGGCAACTTGATCTTCATGCACATCACAGTTGCCTTTTCTCTAGATCATCTCACTTACCTTCCTTTCTGAATTTCTTCTCAAAGGATGTGTTCATGATAGATTTCTCAGCGCATACCAGTTTACATGCTGTGCACAGCCTTTTACAGTTTATAGTAAGCTCTCTAAATGTGTAGAAATTTGCCTTAAATGCATCCAACCACACAAATTAGAAAGGCACAGCTTGAAAAGTTGCATCATTGATCTTTCCTTTGGATTTAAAAACAGGAGGGACAGAAAGGATATTTGCCTTATCTATCTTCTGTCATTCTCCTCACACAAGTTTGCTCCCAAGTGAGGATGGCTTCAGTAAAAGTAAATTACCACTATCTTTTTCCCTTGGGGAGCTTTTGAAGAGGAAGAAACTTGATCTCAAATATTGTTCAGCAAATGCTGGGAACAATTTCACTTTTGGGTTAGTGTGCACTGCAGCTTCTGATAAAGTAAAAGGAAATAATCATATGACCTGCAGCATATTAGCAGAAGACTGAACTGCTCAACTTATTCATTCTCTCCATAGATGCAAAAACTCTTGCTGAGTTGAAAACTGTCTTTCTATCCTAATTTTGTTGTGCAGCTTGTACAAATTGACAGTGAAATGATATGCCATGTCCTCAGTTCACAATAGAATTACAAGAGCCCATCAAAAATTTTTTTTAATCCTCAAAAGATATTTAATGTGCTTGTCAAGGGAGGAAATTGTCTGGCTGCAGCATTATTCCAGATCTTGGAAACTGAAAGTTCACTGGTAACGCTTATGTTATAAATAATTTTTTTGTACATGAATGTTATTATTTTTAGAAACATCTACCCTAAAAGATGAATAAAACAAGTCTGGGACAATGTTTATAATTTCACACATAGTTCCTGCCTTTTGTACGTGACCATACACCACTCTGCATAACATTTTAAATAGAAGGCTTGGCCCTGACATTTGGCTTGGCAAAACGAGAATTTGGTTAGAGATTCTTCTGAATGTGATTTAATAATTGTGACTGGTTTCAGTACAGCCCAGGAAATAACAAGTCCTTCTTTCATAAGCAGATATAAAACAATCTATTGGTAACTTTAGAACGTATTTTACTGGCAGTTCAGTATTGCTGTTCAGGAATAATAGCTTTCAACTGTTCATCTACATTTCCTGATTATTAAATTTTAAAGAGTCTGACAGTCAGAGACATAAAGAATTAATAAAATTCCATATCACAGCTGTAAAAGACTGAGACCTTTCTTCCTTTGTTGTATTCAGTGAAATTAGAAGTACAAGGCTTGTTTCTAGTGAGAACCCTAAGATTTTGTGTTATCAGGTACTTTTAAGTGTAAAGAACTACTGCTTCTCTTAGACTACTTATCAAATAAAGCACTTTTTCCAGCAAGGCATATAAAAAGCAGTTATGAATCAGTGCCCTTATCTTCATAGATTAATGAAATAATTATTATCTTATTAAGTTAGGTAGCTCATGCTTCCTACAGCCCTTAAAATACAGCATAATTTGCATTGAAAAGTCTTTATTATGAAGTCATTATTTGACAGCTTTGGCTGATCACCAAAAATACTCAAGCTTCCCCGTTTCAGTTAAGATCTTTGAAAAGAAGGTGCAAGAACCAACTCCAGTAACTTGACACTACTGCATAAATTGTAGAATCTTTTCAATTAAGTGTGTAAAGTCAAGCTCTAATGTTTAGATGACAAAGAAGATCTCCATGTACATCTTTCACGTTTTAAGATTACTCATTCACCTGCTGGATTTTGCATATGTGACCTATCATTTGCTCTTCAACCTATTCACACACCCTTCCTCCATAGGGAATAGTATTTGTGCATAACATATGGTAAATTATGTCAATACATCACTCCAACATCCATGTGCTATTAATGATAAATAAACATCCAAACAGAAGAGGAGTTAACATGTCTATATAAAGCCTTGGCAAAAGTTAATTACCTTTTATATAGATGTGGATGTGATGTTATTTCAGGTCAGGCAGACAGATTTGAGAAGACTCCATTTCTTAGAAAGAACTTCAGAGATCTCCTTTGTACTTTTCTACTTGTATCTGCACAAAGGGATTGTAAAATGAATATAAAATGCTATAACACTGGATTGATGTTTCACATATTTGCATCCATTTATTGCTCAGAAGATAATAGAAACACAATCCTTATCTTGTTTCTGCACATGGAGATTTGATAAATTATTCATAAGTGGCTTTGGGTGGAAGTTGAGCACATTATGTCGATCCTAATTTTACCTGTCAGTTATGTAACATATCCAATGAATTCATGGAATTATAACAATTTTTGGAAAAGTAAGCTAAGAACATCATTGTCCAGTTAATTGCTGCAGTTAATAGATTCCATTCCCTAATATTTGTGTATCTTTTTGAATTACCTCTATCACTTCCCCCAACTTTGTGGATTCTGAATTCCCTAACTTCTGGGGTCTTTAGGGTCTAGAGAAGCAGCTATAGAAAGATCACAACATCAAATTTTCTGTAATGAATTACAGCCAGAATAATTCTTCATCTGCAGGATTGACAGACTAACCTTTAACAACATGGGACAGTGCTGATAAACGTAACCAGAAGAAAAGATCTAGCAGTCTGGATGTACCATACTCACTTTCAATGTCAAGCCACATAGGGTTGCATTTTAAGCCAGCTTGTTTCAGAGTACCACTGGTTGAGATCTGCAATCTGAAACATTTTAAGCTGGTGAAGGGGCTAGAGAACAAGTCTTGCAAGAAGTGGCTGAGGGAGCTGTTATTTTTTTTAGCCTAGAGAAAAGTACCTCAAAGGAGGTTGTATGGAGGTGGCCTCTCCTCCCAAGTAACAGGTGATAGGACAAGAGGTAAGACCTCAAGTTGTGCAAGGGAGGGTTAGACTGGATATCAGGAATTTTTTTACATGAGTTATCAAGCACTTGAACAGGCTGCCCAAGGAAATAGTTGTATTTAAGAGACTGAGAGAGCTTAGAGATATTATTTATGGATGGTTCTTGCTAGAGTCAGGCTGATGATTGGAATAGATAATTTAAAATGTCTCTCCAAACAAGGCATTATGTGATTCTAAGGAGGTATCCATATTGTCTGTTTTATATTACTTATCCAGCTTCCGTCATGCTATATTTCAGGGCTTCTTCACAGTGAAGAGGGCCAGGTCATTAAAGAATTCCGATGCCTGATGTTGGAAGATCATTCTAGTCCTTCTCGCAAAGCAAGGCATTTCTTGAAGGTTTCATACTTGAGAAGTGCAAAAAATATAAATACTCAAGTAAATAAAGGCAAAGTATGCTATGCCAAACATGAAAATGTCAATGTAAAAAAACCTTGAGACCTGTTTCTTGATATCTAGGATCTAGCACCTGTTATTATCCAATTTGTATAAAACAGATTGCACATCTTTTGCCTCTTCCAAGATTCTCAAGCTGATAACATTATGTAAGTGCTAAATGTAATTGTAGCAATAAGTAGGAGAGAGAGAAATAGAAAATAGAAAAAGTAGCTAAATGTTAACCAATAAGAGTGAGAAGTATGCATACATTTCATTAAAAGATAATTACATTTAAAGGAGAGAACTTTAGAATGATATTTAATTAGTTCTGTAATTGAAAAAATTATAATGAAAAAGCATGTGTAGGAACACTAAAAGTTAGTCTTTTCTCAAATGTATTTAATTGCACATAAAGAAATGGAATACAGAATATAATTGCTACAAATAATATCAAGCTGGCTTTTTTTTTAAAAATAAATTCCTAAAGTGGATGGGCATAATCATAAATGCATGTGGTTGAACAGTGATTTCTAGCTTTGTGATATTGAACTATTCTGTGTAGTGCAAAAAACAAGAATGAGGGTTTCAAAGTACATAACCATGATGATTTCAGCCACGGATTCCCTGTGTTCTCTGGAAAATCCTGAGCTAGTCTCTGCGTAGATGAGACAATATACCAACTTGAAACAACAGACTGATTTGAAACAAATTGATTGACTCCAAGCCAATAATACAAAGAAAATTAGTGTATGTTTTCTGAAGTGGTTACTATTAGCCATCTAGATTACAAGAATTCATTAGAATAGTTCGGAATAGTTTGGATAGTCTTAGATTATTTGGGTAAAGCTACTAGTGAAAGGGACCTTTGCAACAGGGACTCCCACCACCATCCTTTTTAATCCTGATAGCATAAAGTTAAGAGTAGAAATCAGCACAAATACAAGGAAAAAAACATTTATGATTCTCCTGAAAAGATCAAGTGCAATCAAAGAAGATTTTTTTCAAGCTACATGGTTCTAGTTACAGACTTGCTTTATTTCCTGAGTCAAGTCCTCCCTTTCTACAAACCTTACAAAACAAACTGAAGAATTTAATTGAATAGATTGATGATAGGTAGATAGATAGTCAGGATTAATTATTTATGCTGTTGAATGGAGGCCAGATCTCTGGTTCCATCTTTTGGACTTGTATATTTAATACTCTTATTAGAGAGATAGCTGGAATGCCTGATGTTAATGTTCCCAATTGTTGATAGATTATGGAGTCTAGGAGGCCCCCAGTGTCTCTTCTGCATGAATTATTTATAACTCACTAATAATTTATACCCTGCTTATTTAAAATAACGAGAATTGTCTACACACTAATTAAAGCTCTGAAATTTTTTTTTAATACTACTCTAGCTGAACTTGCTTTGGAGAACATTGGACCAGATGGTCTCTGAACGTCCTTTCCAACCCCTACTATTCTGTGATTCTCTAAGAAGGCAAAAAATGTCATTGATGAAAATTAATACACAATATGAATCCATCTTTTCTTTGTACTGCAGTGTCCCAAAATTTAAATACATGTATTATTTTGGAAACTCAGAATAGTATCCATTTGACTAAATGTAAATATCTATGTTACAGACCATTTGACCTACGTATCTTGATATAATTTGTAATAGAGACAAATTAGCACTCATTGGACATGATTAATTTAATTCTGAAGCAAAAAAAGGTTAGAACAATCAACTCAGGTGCAGTTATCTGCCTTATGACAACTGTTGTTCACAGAATTTCACACAGCACAAGATAGTTTTTCTACACACTCTGCCTGCAAGATCAGATTCAGGTTCTTATAAATATTGACTGGATCTTTATTTGAAATTTTTTTAGAAGGAAACATTATGTTGCTGTTAGTCCATGTGGACACAGTTAATGCTGAATAATATTCAGTACCTAATGAAATTTTGCATCATTATCTACTAATATATCATTACTGATGATTTGATGTCTAAATTAAGTTTTACGTCACTGAGTGGGATATGTCTGTTTTCTGTTTATTTGCCTTTATGAGTGTATATATATGCCTTAGCAATAACTTGAGGACAAGACTGTAACATGTCTGTAAGTTCTTTTATAAGTAGTTAAATGAGCTGTCCTTATCACTTACAAATATATATATACATATATAGCCCAAATCACCAGTGATACAAAAATTCTTAACTATGTTCTTTTTACAACAGTTTGCCTGATAGAATACTAATGCTCTGTTCATGAACAAGATGGAGTTTGGAGAACTATGCTTACCACTGCAAAGGACAAAAATACTAGGAATGAAGGAACAAACAGTCTTGCTGTCATTTTTCTCACAAAGTACTTGGCGTCCCCAAAGTTAACTGACAGCTATGAATGATCTGGTTTTTATATAACTAAGAAAACATTTCAATCCTGTAACATTCCACTTTACAATTTCAAATATTTCACAAAGAGTCATGTTTTTCTAGCTGTGTTCTCACGTGAGCTGTTAGCTCATGAAGTTTATGTTCATCCTACACCAGACAGACAGTACTGATAACCAGACTTGAAGGAATTAAGTACATTAGGCAGAGTTATTAGTCTTTTTTTATTGCAGATCCTTAAGCTTAATGCTTTGGATGAGGGTTAATTGCTTTAAATAAATCAAATATATTTGTCACTGCTGCTTTAGTTACTTAGTCTTTCTGCAGCAGAAATAGTTGACCACGTGGCTACAAACTATTATGAAGCAAGACTANTGAAGTTCAACAAGGTCCTGCACCTGGGTCGAAGCAATCCCAAGCACAGATACAGGCTGGCTGGAGAGTGGCTTAAGTGTAGCTCTGAAGAGAAAGACTTGGGAGTGTCAGCTGATGACAAACTTGCAGCCCAGAAGGCCAACCAAATCCTGAGTTGCATTGAGAGGAGTGTGACCAGCAGGTCAAGAGGGGTGATATTACCCCTCTACTTGGTACTGGTGAGACCCCACCTGGAGTATTGTGTCCAGTTCTGGAGCCCTCAACATGGGAAGAACATTGAGCTATTGGAGCGGGTCCAGAGGAGGGCCACAAAGATGGTCAGAGGGCTGGAGCAACTGCCCTATGAAGACAGGCTGAAGGAGTTGGAGTTATTCAGCCTGTAGAAGAGAAGGCTCAGAGGGGACCTCATAGTAACTGAAGGGGTCCTACAGAAAGGCAGGGTTAAGACTTTTTAATAAGATATGTGATGGGAGGACTATAAGTAATTGATATAAATTGTAAGGGGGTAGATTCAGGCTAGATATAAGAAAGAAATTCTTTACAGTAAGGATGGTGAAACACTGGAACAGGTTGCCCAGAGAGGTTGTGGATGCCCCCTCTCTGGAGGTGTTTAAGGTCAGACTGGACAAGGGACTGAACAGCCTGATCTAGTGGGAGGTGTCCCTGCCTATGGCAGGGGTGTTGGAACTCGATCTTTAAGGTCCCTTCCAACCAGAATTATTCAATGACTCTATGAATCAACATAACAGACATTCTGGTGGGGCATCAGGAGAACAAAAAGATCAAAGTAATCAATGAGGCGAACTTATAACCAATCACAGCAGAATATAGAAATATCAAGGACTCCCTGGTTACATAAACAAATTCAACAACATTCAGGAGCTATATTCTATATATTATGGGAGATCAGGAAGTTCCCTTAGCCACTCCTCATAAAACTTACTGTTGAGACTCTTCACCAGCTTTACTGCCCTTCTCTGAACATTCTTTGGTATCTCAATGTCTTACTTGTAGTGAGGGGCCAAAACTGACCACATTATTCAAGGTACAGCCTCACCAGCGCCAAGTACAGGGGGATGATCCCTTCTCTAGTCATATTCACACCACAGTGCACTTGATAAAGGCCAGGATGGCCTTCGTCAGCAAGTGAGTAAGCTGCTGGCTCAATCAACCAACACCTCTAGTTCCTTTACCACCAGGCTCCTCTCCAGTCCCTCTTCCCCAGGTCCCTAGCATTGTATGAGGTTCTTATGATCCAAGTGCAGAACTGAATGATTAGCTTTGCTGAACCTCATACCACTGATCCCACTCTATTTATGCCTGCCCTTAAGCAGGTCGACATTCCCACCGAAATTGTTGCTGGCTTCAAACTTACTTAGCGTGCACTCAATTCCCTCATCCAGATCATTTAGATATAGATACTAAAGAGAACCAGTCCAAGTACTGAGCCCAGGGGAACACTGCCTTTGTCAGCCACCAGCTGGATTTAACTGCATTCACCACAACTCTTTGGACCCAATTATCCAGCTAGTTTTTTTACCCAGCAAAGAGTGCCCCCATCCTAGTCACGGGCAGCTTCTCCACCAGAATGCTGTAGGAAAAAGTGTCAAAGTTTTTACTAAATTACAGATAGGTAAGATCTATACATCCTTTTCCTCATCCAGTTAGAAGATCACTTTGTTACACAAAAGAATCTCTGTCCTGCCATTAAGGGTGTTCAGATAATAAATATTTTTACCATTTGACACTGACCTTATTCATGACACTAGCCTTTCAGTGAAAGTGTTTGCATCAAAGGAGAAAAAAATGATAAAAGCAAATACAAAGAACACAATAAACCTCACCAAACAAAACTCAATCAAAAAAACCCCCAAAAACAAAACACAGAAGGCCAAAACAAAAAAGAAGGCAACTGGTAAAAGGAGGTAGAAAGGATAACCAGAGAAATATATGATCTCCTGGAAAATAAAAAGTAAGCTAATTAAACAATATACTATAATTCCTTAACAATGGCATTACAAAAGAGAGTTCCAAACACCTTTATTGCAAATATTTTAAAATATATATGAATTTTAAAAAGGACAATAATATTAAGAAATATTGAACTTAATAACACAAACAAATGTACATGTGTACACAACTTTCAAAGATGTCATTGGACTTCTCACTGTACAACTTATATTATCTTATATGGTATCTGTCCAAAGAATCTTTTAGGAAATATCAGGTGAAATAGAAGAAAAAAATACCCTACTGATTTATAGTGCTAACAATAGCATTAAGACTTCATTTAGCATAAATACATAGCTAAACTAATAATAAGCTACTTAAAACACACTCACCGTGAGAAAACTTTCAGCAGAATTTTTCTAACAGGATACATTCTAACATTATACATCAGTATATATTTCAAATAATCAGCAGAAGGATTGAAGTCTACCCTAAGTATGATCATTTAGAATTTTCAGGATACATAAGCTTGTTCTGCCTAAGTTTTAAAGTCAGCTACAACCTTCCTGACAACAGTAATATGCTGCCACATCCAAGATAATAAACTCTGCTGAGAATTATCATTCATTTTTTTGAAGACTTTGTTATGCTAGAAGGCCAAAGACTGCAGATACCTATTTAAAATATACTATGCAAGTTTAACTTACACAATAAAATACTGAAAGACATAATTATATCAAGATTTTATTTTTGTTTTCCCACACAAGGGTAAAAAATTATTTACAGTTTTGTTCTTTCCTACTAGTTCCTATTGTAAATTATTCATATATCCTTCCACTGTCACAATTAAAACGTATCACTTTTTTGTGCACATAAATCCATACTCCTAGCTAGGCAGAGAAGGAAATTCAAAATTACTATGCATTAATATGGCAGTGAACTATTTTAATCCATTTAGAATATGACACAGGGCATTAGATTAACAATATTGTCAGTAAGACAACAGCCATGAACAGGAGACTTCAGGTATTCCAATTATTAAGTAAAATTTTGTGTTCATAATAGAGTTTATTCACACTGAGGAAAACCTTCTGAGTTTCAGACTGCTGGCTGAGAAAAACAGATACAATTTTCTTGTAATCATTTATTTGTAAATCTCCTCTGAGTATTAAGCAAATTCATAAAGAAGTTATGTCCCTAAAGAGAAAAACTACAAACTTTATCTTGACATTTGATTTAAGCTGTTAGGAAACTTTTTTGACAGATACAGTTTTTCTCCCAGGCATGGAAATAGAGCAGATTGGCACAAAGATTTGTGCCTAAAGAGAAGACCTGATTTTACAATGAAATGTGTAATACTCTTAATCTCTGCAGATTTTCCTGCCTTTCAGTAATATGCTACTATGTAATGTCATTAGTAAAATAACAAAAAAAAAAATCATCCTTCCTTAAAAGGATACTAATAAGTTATTTTAGCTCAAAGTTTGACCTGCATTAGTATAAGCTCTTGGCAAAAGTCCTCTGGAGGAAAAAAAAGAAGAAATCATCTTTTACTTGCTAAAATTACTACTTTGGCTCAGCAGAAAAAGTAAAATTAAAATTAAAACATTCCAGGTGATATACAAGGGTTACAGAAAAACAGAATGAAAAAATGTTAATTATTGAACTGTATGTCACTTTTGAATCATTATCTATGATCTACTATAATTAATAGGGAAAAAATCAGAATACCTTTGTATATTTCCAATTATGATTGAAATCTGCAATAGCTCGAAAAGTTCTTTTTACAGCTTTCTTTAGACTGTAGTGCCTTCATCAATAGTAAGTTCCTACCAAATAGAACATTTTCTATTATTTTTTCTAAGTTTCAATAAACATCAATTCCTGTAATAATTAGATATGGATTTATCAGTTGTTTTATTTTCTGATAAATCTAATTTCTACAAATGGCTTATTAGTAAGAAAAATTAGGAAAATCTTATCAACAGGATTAAAAAGACATGTATCTTTCCAAACAGAAGTTCACATGACATGCTTGCTCTAATAAGCAATCGTTCATCAAACGCATCACAGATGTTTCATAGCATGGTGCTAAAGAGAGTTGTATTTCATCTGGGTGATTATTTTGTTTCAATGATATGAAAGAACTCTATAAATGCTGCATAGAAATAAAGTGAAACTGCTGAGACAATTGTTTTTGAACACAGAAATGACTTTATGACATCTTTAACAAAATACAGTCTGTATGAATGCAGTAAGTATATTTTGACAGAGTTATGATTGATAGACATGTAAATTTACATTATATAGTTGCGTATTCTATAGTATATAGTGTTATTACTACTGTTAAGATTTGTTCCTAGTACTGAATAAAACACATAAAACTCACACCCATAAAGAAAGAGCAATTTAAAAAAAAAAAAATCAATGAAAAAACGTGTCATCATTTTCTCAAGGCATTAGCACTGGCAGTGATCATTAAAAAAGAAAAGATAAGAGGTCTTCAAAAAGAATAAGAGATGGAAAAAAAGGACAACAGCCCAGAAAGTTGTGTAACCTTACACTTCCATGAATATTTAAGAGCTCAAAAGCATTACAGAGAGGACCTAGCTTCACATCAACTGATTTTAGCTACTGAATTCATAAGTGCTTTTAGGAATATCATAGCTTATGGATTGAATCATATACCAGAGATAAATATTTTTCTAACTGTATTGAGCCTAAGGAAACAAAGATTTTTTTAAAGGGAGGAGTGAATGATGACCAGCACAGAAGACTGGAAATCTCAGGTAGATTGTGAGAAATGACTCACTTCTAACAAAGTAATTTTATGGCTACTTTTTAGCAGAGTAAAATGAACTTCACACATTTCTGCTGCAGTTTGCTTGGAAACAGCTGTGCTAGCCTCTCTTGTGCAATAGAAATTAGTCAGTGCAAACTGTCCAACCACAGATAAGCAGAGACAGATTACAATATAGTTTTATGAATGAGGAAAAAAACCTACATAACATAATTTCCACATTTATTTTGTCTTAGTAGCTTTGGGTTGTTCAGAGATCAAATATACTCTTTTTAGGGATAGAACGATTGGTAAATCATTTTCAGAAATATCCCATGCCTGGAAGAGAAAGTTTCTGCAATCATGTTTTGTCAGGTTCAGAACTATGATCAATAGCCTTTGACATTTTTTATAGTACATAAATGAATAAATAAAATGTTAGTTACTTTAATTGACTAAATTTTTAAGCCATTGCTTAAAGGTACCTGTAACCTTTTGAAAGGGTACCTGTAGCAGTCCTGTCTGGTCATTTGCTATTAGTGCTTCTGAAATGTTTAGCATGCCTTCTATCACAACAGCCATTTATAAATCCTTTTCTCAGCAACGTAATTCTTACTTTCCTCTCTGCACAGACTTTGGTTTACTGTTTAGCAGACAAATCATTCTTTTGCTGAGAGGTGAACATCTTCCTTGTAAAATTTCCAAGGTGTTTGCTGGACCGTATTTCACAGGGGATGTGCATTGCCTGTTTCAGGTAATTATACTGGTATATCATTGAATACTCCAGTGGCATCATGTTATATGCAGTTGATAAGCTATTATCATATACTGATATACAAGCTTCCCCTCTAAGAAGTATTTAAGAATATAAATGTTTCCAACAAAATATTACCTCTTTGCTGCCATAATGTTATGTTTTCAAGTCTCTTCATTGCTGAACCATCTCCTGTACATAGTTACACTTCTGCATCCAATGAGCTTATTGAAACTACTAATTATAAGACAATACAAAATGAATGAAACACAAACTATTTCAAAGCTAAGTTATTAATTTTTTGTATGATACATATTTGAAGTGTTCTTAAGTCATTGATATCCCACAGTTTCATTATTTCCTTGAAGCAATGATAGGTCAGAGTGTTTGGCTCATAGAGTACTTCTGCAAAACACTATGAAAAAGCATGTAACTTCTAGAGAAGTTAGTAAAAATGAAAAACAAAAATGTATTTCTACCAAATAACTTCCTATCAAACTGAAAAGCATACATCAAATTGGTTTTGCATCTTGTGTTGAATAATAGACAATTTACACATGCACAAAGCCAGACTTCCTTTCTGGCTATGGGAAGGCCTGAGGGAGTGGGAGGCTAGGGGGGGATTGCTAGAATGGATGACTTTACTAAAAGTATGTTTGCTGCGTCTGCTTAATCACAGAATGGCTGAGAAAATCAAGCAGGGACATATAGAGCCTGATGCTGGGGAAGGAAAGAGCCTTCATAACCTCTCTAGGCAACCTATTCATCATGCACACAGTAGAATGATATTTCCTGATGTTCCATGCTTTTTTTGTCATTCTTTCAGATATTTATATGCATTAATAAGATCCCTCCCTCCATTGACTATAGACTGAACAATCCCAGCTCCCAAAGTCTTTATTGGAAAGATCCTCCTGTGTTGTATCATCTTCATGGCCCTTCAGCAGACTCTCATCAGTATGTCCTTGTCTCTCTCATACTGTCTCATACTGGACATCACAGTACACCAGCTAGACCTCACCAGTGCTCAGAAGAAAAAAAACACCATCTCAAAAAGCTGGAAATAATTTTCGCCTAATGCCCAGCAGGGCATTTGACTTCTTTGACATGTTGTCTCATGTTAACCCGGTTGGGTGCTCCTCAGCATATGCTGTTGCCAGGGTGCTTTTCCCCTCTCAAATGAAGGACTTAGAATTTCTTATTCCTGTCAGCACATTTCTCCATCCTGTTGAGACCCCTCTGGAAAGCAGTATGCCTCTCTAGCATATCAGTCACTCCTCACAGTTTTCTGTCATCAGCAAACTTGCAGAGGATACACTCTGTCCCAGTTTATTAGGAGAATATTTATTCTCTAGAAAAGGAATAGCAGAGTAAGGGAGGAGAAAAAAGGTTTGAATCTAACCTCCACTTTTTAATCATAATGATAAAGAGATTCAGCAAGTGCAAAATAGCACCAGAGAGAGAAAATCCAACTATCAGCATAAAGCCAGCTGAACTGTTGGTGGTAAAGCATCACTTAATCAAATAAGTTATTTCAAAAAATTAAGTAGACCAGAACAGAAGCTTAAAAGCTAACACTGACAAAGTACCAATCAACGTTATCAGCAAACATTAAATTGCTTTTCAAAACAAAATCCACTTAAAAGTTCACTACACAGGAAAAGGCTACTTCACCATAACAGAGAGACAGATGTATCCATCAACAAAATTGCTGAACCCTAGGACAGTGATTTCAAGAGTAAGACATTTTAATTTGATAAAAGTCTCTTCATCAGATTTTAGTGATAAAGACTGTATTCAAAGTCAAATCATTCTACACTAACATATAAACCTATAAATATTTTTGAAGAATATAAATCTAAAGGAAATTTCCTCAATACTTGTGGTTTATAGAAACATAACTAACAATTTACTATTTAACTTTGATTTTTTTCTCAATTCTAAAATTATTTTATTAATTTTCTTAGGGTGACTTTCCATTATTAGTACCTCAAAAGAACAGGAAAAGGTATAGAAAGGAGTATTCAACCACCAGCCTGATTATGTCCTTCCTAATGAATACCTTTCTTATCTTCCTGAATTGTATTAGAAAATTTAATATAAAATTTCCTATTTGATTTTATTAACTTAATATCAAATTATAAGACTTTAATTAGTATAAATTAATTATAAATTATTATATTTTCCCCTCTTTTGATCATCGTTTATTTAGTACATTGTGAAATTGGAAATATACTCCAGCTACATTTTCCTCAAAAATTTAAAATAAGAAAACTTACAATACGTAATTATAAGGGTACATTAAAAAAAAACCCTTTTGACTACTATCATGATAGTTTCAAAACTACCAAGAAATTAGTGGTACAATGACTTTCACTTACATTTCATCACAGTGACTTCATTTATAGTTAAGGAGCTTAATTCTTATTTTAGGGGTTTTTTTTTCTTCAAAGTAATTTAAAGTCTTTAATTATGTTATTTAGAGTATTAAGTCAGCTGTGAAGGAAACATGATGATAGGTTTACATCTTACTTGTTCCTTGCTTGTTTTTTTTGTTTGTTTTAAAAAAGTTTCTGAGAGTCTAAGTAGAAATGGAATGTCCCAATTAAAAAATAAATTCTCCTTTTACATTTTGCATTTTACTTTTACACGTCAAAGAGGAGCTTATATGAAATAAGGGGAACCATTTTGGTCTAGTTAAAAACAGAACTAAGACTCTACTTAGGGCTTCATTTAGGTTATGTGACTTGTGTAAGTAAAACATTCATGAGTCTACATAGGATGGATATAGCATGAAGTTTGCAATGTAACTCATCTGATGATAAAAGTCAGTATTCATGTATCACATACTGTTTTAAATTTAACATATTTCTTTCGTGATTGTTCCATAAAATCTAGGAACAAAAAAACCACGAACAACTTTTCAAGCATCATTGCTAGCAATTCTCCACAAAATTTGAGTTGATATATTATGCAAAATCTTGAACAATTTTCTGGTTGGTACTGTCACCAAAAATTTGGGTGATCTGTACAATTGTAGAATATTATGGTGTTCCAAAGTGGAAGATGAAAGATAAAGGGAATTAACAAGAAGAAAGGAAATTCTAAATAAAGTCTGTAGACTGGAAATCAATCAGAAATCACAGAAATCAATGAGGAGAAATTCACTACAAATCAGACTGTTGAAGCATATTGTATAAATGAACCTTCTATGGCAGGCATTGTTATTCAGAGATGATCGTAGACCCCAAAAATTACCCAGCCAGATAAAGTAGGAATAAAATGGGAAAAGCTGACCTTGTAACAGAAAAGTATACTACTGGCATTTAACCTAACTAATAAAATAGATTGAGGCAGTTTGAAGACATCAAACTGTAAAAGTGAATGCAAAGCAAGGGTCAGCTACAAGCGCCAAATGTAGTAAAGACTCTGATTGGATAGAAGAAACTCATTCCACATAACACTAAAAAGCCTATAAAGAATGACTGAAGGGTGCTGAAGGGGAAAGAACATCATGACAGAAAGAAGGTCCTGGTCTAATAATGGAGAAATAGTACAAAAACCTGAAAAACAAAATGAGAACCTGGATCTGATCAATTCTATTTTAACTGTGGTTTTGCTTATTTGTAGTATCTATAGAGTGAATTTGACATTTCTTAAAAGGCTGCAACTTTCATATGACCCACTAATCCATTTGTTAGTGCATTGTGAAAGTGCATTGGAATAAAATCTTCCCTTCACTGCAATTATTCCTGGTTTTTTTGTTGGTTTTTTTTTTTTCTAGAATCCACTGGTGGATGGGAAGTGGAATGATTCCTTCAAACAGTGAGCCTGACTGGAGAGTAGACACAACCTTCAGCTGGCAAAATCAAATGTGGAACTCAAGCATGTGTGGATGAAAAGGAGGTTTGATCTAACTGATTTCAAGCTCAATGGCAGTCTAAAGTATGATTTAGAGGCTGAAATGCAACTCTAACTGAGCCTTAATTCAAAGATTGGGGAATTTAGTCTACTTAAATTGTGTGCCTTCACACCAGAATTTCAGCCAGGGACCTTTGAGGACAGCTAACCTAGAATAAACATATTATTTTTAAAAAAAATAGTAATGTAATTCTACTGGGGGAACAGTTTCATTTCTTTAAATAAAATGTCTTTAAGACTGCAGAAAACCAGTGGAAATGACAAGCACATTTATTTTCCTTAGCTCTTTGTTAACAATATAATTGCAACAAAGTCAAACTACTTGAATAGCATCCAGTAAAACACAAATCTATGTAATCTAAACTCCACTTAGAAACAAACAATTATTTCTTACATATCTAGAGTCCTTCCTGACTATTCCTTACCCTAAATGATCAAATCAGTTTGACAAGTGTAGTCATTATAGAAAACAGCTCTGCTTCTGAGATGCAAAGCCATTTTATATTAGAACATCACTAAGATGCATTACTATCATGTTCTCTTCATGTGGAGAAAAACAAAAGAAAACCTTAATCCCAAGTATAGCTGGCCCAGAGCCATTGTTGGCTCTGTTTGCAAAGCTGAGACCCTCTTATGAAAGGAAGCAGCTTTATGAAACAGAAGACACTAATTGCCATCTAAACAGCAGCACAGGTCCCATAGATAAGTATAGTCCAATTTCTCTACAAGCTAGTGATTTTGGGACTCTAGAAGGAAGCACTTATGAATTCACTTTGTCTAGTAATTGAATGGAATATGAAAAGGTTCCCAGTTCTACCTTCCTGCTTTAACTTTAAATTTTTTATGTAGAAATTTATATTTAATTTTTGCTAATTTTCTCTTGCCACAGGCCATTTTTTTCAGGGACCTAGAACTGCTTTAGCATGTATATGCCTATCTATCCCAGAACTTCACTTTTATGCATGTAAGGAAGAACACTGTCAGTTCTTAGTTTTACTAAAGTAAAACATGCTTAACTTACAAGTTCACTACAAGTCCCAGTAATCACATTGAGGAATACAGAAACCCAAATACTAAGGAAGATGTGGTAATAGATAAAGTGAATAAACTATTTCCTTATATATAAAATATTGTTGTCAAGTGTAAAACTATCAAGAGAATAGTAGAAACACAGCTTAATATGCAACAAAGAAAGCATATAAAGCAGTTGCATAGAGCAGATAAAACCCTAAGCTATCAGCTAGAATAAGTGCTGCTAGCAGGACAGCTCACTTAGGCAGAACAACAGTTTGTGCTATCATAAGCAAAGTAATCTTCTAAGACCAGCCGTAATAACTAACCTCAAAATCCCAATAGGAACAACAAAATCCTTTTTTCTAGACGCAATTCACATTCCTCTCCCTTGACTCAACCATGGTCTATCTGCTTCAGCGGTAGTAACAGACTGCTCCTGACAGCTCACATTCAGTATATAAAAATTCAGTTTTGCCTGCTTAGTTACAAAGCCCTGAGTGAGCTCTACTGAATGGACTAATAAAATAAAAAAAAAAAAAGCAGAAATTACATACTAGAGGCCCACTCACAGATGAAAGAAAACTTATGCCTTCCGAAACTAAATGAAATTTTGTTCGAGCTATTTGTTTCTTGCTAAGATCACAACTGCAGACACTCCTACCCCCAGGGCAGAAAAGAGAATTATATCTGTTCCTAATTCAGACTACAAGATAGCAGGAGAGACACACTAAGATTAGCTACTTCCCCACAATTGCTTTCTATTATACCACATCCAGCTCAGCTATGATGAACTTAAGGAGCCACAGGTGCAGCAATTACTAGTTGGCAGCAAAGGAGGTCCTGTGAGTATTCTGTTTTACTAATGCCCTGCAGCAGAAGACTCAGATTTACCTCAGGCAAATGCATGGAAACAGTAAGAATAACAATGAAAATGAATAGAAATATTTGTAGGCATGGTGCAAGTAGGGATTCAGAATAGAGTTAGTATTTCAATTCGTCCATTTCTAGATAGATGGAAAAGCAATGGATGTAGTACTCCAGCAGAATTATTATAAATTATATGAGTTATTGTTGCATATTTTCTTATTTCTGGGTTTACTGTCATCCAGTAGATATTTCATAATAATGTTTTAAGAAGGAAAAGGTGTAATGTACTCTAGTTAAACTTTATTTTAATATTCTTCTCTATGTAGAATGTACAGAATCACAGAATGGTTTGGGATGGAAGGGATCTTAAAGATCTAGTTCCAACTATTGGATTGTACAGTTACTTTAATTTTGTATCTTAAGTACAATTTGTAGGAAGATCAGCAGCTGAAAACAATGGGCATTTTCTTTTTCATGTGTTAATTGCAAATTCAAATCTGAAGAAAGGTATTAGACCTTGAATTAGCATATCTATTCTGGTTAACTTTTGCAGGAGATGATTAGTGTCTTATTGTTTGTGGCAGCTGAGTGATTAATAAGCCTTCCTTCAAACACGCCTCCTAATAGCAAAGTTCCATTTGAAATTTGTGTTTCAGAGTTCATATTCCTGAAAAGGTTAATTCTGTGTACTCAGTTAAGTGTTACAAGCTGTACACTCCTAGTTTTCAGTACAAATAGAGGTGCTGTAAAGGAGATATGGAATGTTGGAATGTGTTCACGTGTGCATAATTTTGTATACGTAAAATACATGTATGTATAGACTTTTGCAGCTCCTTCCATATTTTTAGCTTTATTTCTATTTTTCCTTCCTCATAGTTGGTATCTGGTATATTTAGAAAGATCCTATGTAATGGGCCTTAACAACACTGATTTCAGTCAAGAAGAAAACAGAGCCACATGTTTTACTTATGATTTTCCACACTGATAGTGAAATAGAAGTTACTTTCTCTTTCAGGAAATGAGGAGGTTCCTTATTTAGGGATTGTGCTTGTGTTGCAGGAAAGCATAGGTTCTCAGCCATAGGTGAAGATATATATGCAAGCTTTGTACTTTGTGTAAGAAGTCTTAAGGCTTTCGGTATAATTAAATTTGAGAGATTTGGAGGTGGATGAAAAAATTAGTAAAGGAGTGTCAGATTGTAGCTAGCTATTGGGCCTATCCTCCGGTAAGAAGACAGAGACCCATTAAACTGTTATATAGTAGTTCTCAAAATTCCTAGACCCTCCTAGTTAGTACAACAATAAATGGCCACTAGTAAGCATTATTGATAAAAATGCAGGTGTTTCATGAAGTCTTTTCCTACTGAATGTTAATGAAAAATCCACACTGTTATATTAACTCCTTCCTTCATATGGTACAAAAAGTAGGAGAGGGCAAGGGATAATGAATGATAACAAAAAAAGGAATAGAAAGGGGAAAAAAGCAACTTTAACAAAAAATCTAATTTGCATACTCTGAGAAACTTTAGCTTGTATTTTCTGTTATTTATATAGACCTGTCTACCTCCTTGGGAAAGTGCATGTTTCTAATTAGTCACTTTCTAGACTTATACCCCTGGGCTTCAAAATTAGTAGCATTTTAAATTCTCAAACTAGAAAAAAATCAACATGGTATGATTGGGAGGCAAATAATACACTTTGAAGACATCTATGCTAATGTGTATGTGTGTATGCATATGTTTGCAGTACATAGATGCCATTATTTATGGTAAAACATGGTATAAAATTACTTGTTGAATTTGTTCCTCTTGGCGTTAATGAGTTAGTCTTCAGAACAAAACTGCAGGAAAAAAAGGACTTTTTTGCTTCTTTTCGTGGAATTGTGTAAAGATCGAGATTCTTAGTCTTCAAGCCCCAGAGCAAGCTGAAGACTGAATGGCTTAGACAACATCAGTTAACAGAAATGTTGAAATGATAATCAACCAAGAAGTCATTGAAGGTGCATATTACAATAAAGAAGTCTTGCAGTGCAATGGCTTATTGAATCAGATAGGTAGATACAGTATAGAATTTCTAGGAAATGTTTAGAAGAATCCTCCCTATAACGTTACTTCAAGCACACCCATACTAACATATGGTAGTGTGGTTGCATTTTGTGAGCACTTTTTAGAGTGTAAATTCTATTCTTGCTAAATATTTTGCACATTATAATAACATGTTAAATAGCCACTGGTAAAAAAGTGGGGAAATCTGCCAGACCTGTAACTCTGACTAGATACTGAGATTTGACTGAACTGGAAGGAGTTTGAGCAGGAAAGTTGCTTTCCACACACAATAAGGTATTATCCATCTATACAGAAATAATCCTGTGAATTCTGAATTATGTACTGTGTTCCAAAGTGATGAAGCAAAAAAGCTTTATGAAAATAATATCTTCACTTACTTGGAAAGCTTCTTGCAAAAGCTATTTGTATTAAATTTTCAAGCCTAAAAGCACAAATAGAAAGCTCTTGGTATCACTGTAGTTATGTAGCAATCAATTAAAATATACAGTAGTTATTTCTATTTATTCTTACAAAATGAAATACTCAAGCTGCTTTAAATAGTACATCTCATTTGCTTTTCATAAAAGGGACTTGTTTTGGAGCTCTATATGAATTGGTTGGTCTGATATCCTTTTATAAATGCCTCTTACACTGAATCATAATTAAATATTTTCCAATGTATTATATGGCTTGCAAATAGAGGCTGAAAATTTATTTTAAAATGTGTATTTAATTTAAGGAATACAGAATATATGACGACATTGGGGAAAACTGAGAGCAACTTTTTTCAGTAGAAATGGAAGAACTATAAAGGGAAGTTCTCAAGCATGATTAATTTATTCAAGAAAAAACAGATTACTTTCATAAAGTTCTGGTGTGTGAGACAATACAGAAAGGAACAACATGTACTCTGTCCTGATATGATGGAGACAGGTATTATTACATTGAGATACATATACTATAGAGTTCCAGCTTTTCTTCAGCCCTTGAAATAGCTTTTCCCTGTGTTAATAGAGGAAATGAAAGGGAAAGGAAATAAAAGTTGTTCATGTTGCTGCCTTGTTGTTAAATAGTATTCTGCAGAATATTAGGCTACCAATTAACCCCTAGTGTGATACAAGAAATACACAAATTAGTAGGTTTTTAGTTGGTGTAATACAAAGTGCTTTTCTTCATGTCTTTGTAATCTGCTTACCTTTCACTATGTTCATTGGTGTTTATCTGCAAATGTGGATAAGAAAGGTGTACTAAGATAATCAAAATAACTTCCCAAGACATGAACAATTTAAATCAAACACCTCCCTCTCCCTTTTTTTGGTAAGGCACTCTCTTGACTTGTGTGTTTGGATTGTACTGTGTGCTGATATAATTCTACTGTTCATCTTTAGTGTCAGGTATTTTAGTGGCATGTTAGATATGTTATTCTCTCTCTACAAAGAGATTTGTTACTGCAATTAATGTCACTTTATAGTGTAAACTTAATTTTTGCATGAATTGTGAAATAAAGGAAATTAAGAATATTTGAAGAGCAAACATGTTTTGTACTAAATGGAAAAGACAAGCTGAAGTTAACAATTTAAGGATCTATTTCTCATTTCAAATTAAAAATGGAAATGAATACTAGAGACCGGAAACCACACGTACCTCACAGAAAAGATATAGTTTTTGAAACTGGTCTGTGTAGCTAAAAGGTTTCATGTTATGGTAATTATGATAGAGCCATTATAAACCATGTATGTTGGCATGTATGTTTTCTTCACCAAAAAATTTCCTATGTTTTATTACTAATTAGATTGGATCTCTGTACATACAACAATTTTATCTAGCTCTGCCCTAAAGTGAAATTAGGTATTTTTCAATACTGATTTTTAATCACCCATTCTAACTGTGTTCCTAATAGCCCCAGAGGTACTTCACTATAGGTGTCATTGATTCATTGATTGACATTTTTAGATGACTGGAAAACCTGAAATAAACTATTTCTTACAGTACAATATTATGTATACTAAACCTTTTTCCTTTTCATTGCTTTGAGAGTGAATTGTTTTCACAGCTACATCTTGTGCTTATTTGTGTGTACATTACTTTCTGCAAGAAACACACTAAATCTTTGTATTTGGTAGTTATCCATTAGCAGAGGCATTTCAAAAGCTTTTAGTCTTAGTGAATATTATATGTCAAGAAATAATTCACATTGTTTGGGCTTTCACAGCAGCATTCTATAATTGCAAGTATCCAACTGAAATGAAGCTTCATATCTCCGCTTGGGTCAGATTGCAGATGTGAAGCTTTGAAGCAAACAGAAGTGTATCAGATTTTCAGAATATTCCAAGATTCATTACTCCCCATTTAATCCAATAAACCCCAAAATTTTTGATTAAATAAATAAAAAGGTAGTATCATGACAACCTTCTAAATCACTGTCTTCTAAACAAGTCTGCTCTAGCACAAATGACTGTGAAGTTTTGATCAACACTATGGTATAAATGGGAAATCAAGTTTTATTCCTGCTGCTCATATAACAAAAACACTAAAGATTTGTCAGGACTGACTGGGCTTAGAATTTCATAAGTTTGATGTTTTTTGGAGGGGAGGCTTTGGGTTGGAGTATTTTTTTTTAATGGAAGAATCATGTGGTTTAGAATTTAACACATACATATGTGAAGGCTATTTCGTGGAGACAACCGATTTAATGATTTACAGTTCTGTCATTGCTGAATACCTTCAGTATATTGATTCAATGAAGTGTAGTCTTATTTGATGTTAACAGTGTTTGTAACAGGCATAGGAGATACATAGAAATTATTTTCAATGTTTTATTATTTCTCTCAGATCTTTCCTAAATGCAAAAGTATGCCTTAACTGTTGGGTCACTGATTTGTAAAAGAAGATTTACTTCGTAAACACTCCCATAGTAACTGTAGCCATTTGCAAATAATTCCTCTGAATCTCATAATTAATTTATATTCTTATGTGAATCAGTATCAATTTAATCATTAAAAAGTAGGAATATGTCTCTATACCTTCACAAAAGCCAGTGTTTTAATGCAAATAGAGGAAAAAAAACCCAAAACTATAATCCATACTAGTAACATTGCTGTAATTTGATAGTAACAAGTTGCTGAGAAATTACTGCATGTGCACTCAATTTTGCTCTCTGCCTTCAAATATCTTTGTTTTGCATACTGAGCTACCGCTGACTTCAGAATAAGAATGTATGAACAAACAGCCATAAGAGCATCTCTTTTATCCCCAAGGAAGGCAAGACAGTAGGAGCCTTGAAAGTACAGGAACAAAGCACTGCCAGTAGAATTAAAGCTACACTGACCAACAAATAATTGCTCTCAAAATCTTAACAAAGTTACCTTAACTGATAATATAGTGGAGCTGTCTTCAAAGCACTACCACAAAAACAACTGACTGGACAATACCTACTGCTCAGAATTGGCTGTACATCATTGGGCTCTCTAGTATCCTACACTGTACTGACACATATATAAGTATCGTGTTACTGTCCTTAGATGGAGTTATTTCTTTGCATTTGAGCTAAGCTTTCATTGGATGTATTCCATTTGCCTTTTAGAAATGGCTGAGAATTCTGAATTCAGCTGTGGTGGCACCACTATACCTTCTGTCACTAAAGTGTCACCTTATTCAATTTAGTGTGAGATGGATATTCTTTGCCTTCTGGAGGAAAGAGAGGAGTTGTGATAGCCCCTAAGATGTAATTATTACAATCCGTCTTCAGATTAATCAACTCAGTCTTAGGAGAAATGCACCTCAAGGCTCTGAGCTTTAAACAGTTTATTACCTTAAGTTCTAATAGGTTTTTGAAATCTTTTAGAGATCTGGAAACAGCAACAGAATTTATTATTAATTTTTCAGGCAGCCAAATTTATGCCCTTTTTCTGAGGGAGAGCAATGCTAATTCAGAAACTCCACAACTGCTACCTTTGTAAGCTTTCCCTGGAAGAAGAGATCTGAAAGATATCACTCATGAATATAATTCATTAATGCTGGGCAGCCCCTAGCATCAATGCAGGCTGCAAGAGCTCAGAAAAGATACCACTCATTAATATCTTTCATTGATAATGGGCATCCCCCAATATCAATACAGGCTGAGAGACAAAGGAATAGAAAACAGCTCAGCCAAATAGGACTTGGGGATACAGGTGGATGAAAAGCTGGATATGAGCTAGCAGTGAAAATCAGACCTATGTATCTCTAGTAATACTCGACAGCAGGTTACAGAGAGGTGGTGTTGGTTTCTTCTCTGAAGTAACAGGTGATGGAAAAAGAAAACTGCCTCGAGTTGCACCAGAGGAAATTTAGACTGGAAATGTTTTTACACTGAAAGAACAGGCTGCACACAAATGGTTGTGTCACCCTTCCTGAGGGTACTTAAAAGATGGGTTGACTAAGAGCTCAGAGATGCAGTTTAGTGAAGGTCACAGTCTGCATTAGGTTGATGACTGAAATGGATGATCTGAAAAGTCCCTTTCAGTGTAAGCAATGTATGCTAAAGACAGAAAACTGTATTCTGTGTGCATTTAGTGTACATTTCCATATAATATGATGTGAAGTTAGATTTACAGAATTCTCAAAATGGAATACAACTGCCAATTGACACAATTTCTTTGTGGCAAGTTTTAACGAGAACTATGTGGAAACTTGAAAAATTAAATCAGAACTGAAATTTAAACCAATTTTGAGAAAGGGCATAAATATCACCAGTTTACATAAAAACCAAAATAAAACAAAACAAATTAATGCAAAAGGACTAACAAAAACATTTATATCAACATATATTATTGAGAAAAATGAAGATGGAAGAAGCTGGAACTATTTAAGACCTTGAAAGCAGACAGAACAGATGGGGTTCATGAGCAGAACATGCCTTAGCCCATGGCCAGTGTTCAGATATCTACTAGAATATTTTGGCTGAAGCCTTTTTAAAGGCTGATATCTTTATGCACTGTATAAATGGAAAGAAAAGAAATTCACAAAAATAAAGCAAAAAGGGAAATCACAGAGACAAAACTAAGGTGTGACAGGGATAATTATCTGAAGTGGTAGCTGGCATACTTTTCTTTCAGTTTTAAGTTATCCAAATTACTGCATGTATTCCTGAATATCTAGCAAATGATTTATCCTATACTTAGTCTGTACTTGTTCATTTATAAAATGGTTGTGAATCATACTGAGAATTAATAGAATGACATCATGACACTCATGCTGTGATTTAGGGTCATCTATTGACTCCTGAGTCACATTTAATTGGACAAAAAGATGGAAATAAAGGCATTTGTCTTTTCATACAAGCTGACAGTCTTTATATTTTGCCCTCTTTTTGACAGCATTCTACCTTGAAACTATCTTGCCTATTCTTTCACTTTTCTCAAAATATTGTATGCTCCATTATAATGATTTTTTTTTGCTCCTTTCTGCCAAGGATGAAGAACCTGTAGGTTTACAACTGAGAGGCACACAGTGCACATCTGCAAGAAGCAGGTCTAGTTACAGTTGGATATTTTTGTGTATTACATCAACCTGTCACAAAGGAAAGAGTTTTCTCAGAGATGAAGAAAATTTTATTTTTTAATAAAGAACTGCCAGTGTTTCTATGCTGGCAGCTTTACATGCTTCAGCAATCAAGTTATAGTTTTCAAATACATTAGGAAACCTTAATTTAAAAAAAACCCCTAACAATCTCTACTCAAAACTGTAAATACCTTTTGAAGGGGCATTCATTATTCCAGCAGATGTTAGTCATAGTACATGTAAATGTATGAAAGCGTGTTTTCTGGTTTGATTTCTACATGATTAAGTTTAAAACTTGTTGCAGGCAGTAGAATAAAATGATATGAATTATAAAAAAAAATCATATACATAATTTAAATAAAATTTTAAAATTAATTTTAAAAACTAAAGTAAGATAAGTTCTTTTAAGTTTAAATTTTACCATGCAAGATGCTAAGAGAGATTTCAAGGCAACTGGTATAAATTTTCAATAGATCATCTAGTCAGAATATTCTTTGGTAAGAAGGTTGGCTTTGATAACCTGATGGAGTGCATGGGCTCAGAAAGCCTTGCAATTTTGTCAGAAAACCTATTTGACTAAGCACAGAACTGCTACCTGAAAACTGTCATTTTAATACTGTAAAGCTCAGTAGGATGTTACATTGCTGGTTCACAAGAGGATTATGCCAGCTGTATGCACTGAGCTGATGTTTCCCTATTGACTCTTCTTAATAGCTATAATTCCCTTTGTGTTAACTGAGAAATCTGCAAGTATCTTCAACAAGGATTTAATGTGTCTCATGCATCAAAAATTGATATAGAAGTAGAAAAAAATAATCATGTTATCTTTTAAAATCTCACTCAAAAAATTTCAAGCAATAAAATTATAAAAAGAAACAGCAGGATATATCCTATTTTATCTGTGTCAAGACAGCATCGGTTTTTCTGAATCACTGTGCTGATGAGAAGCAAACAACTTGCTAACTACAATAATATCACTCTACCTGCATAGCTTTGCTTGTTTTAACAATCATCAAAAAATAAAGTCCTTAACTTCGGTGCTCTCAGCTCTCTTGTTCTATTTTAAGAGCTGAGAGTACTCATGCAACATCATGAATAGCCAACAGGATGCCATTTTTGTTGCCTCCAACAGCTAGTCTGACAGCATCCTGCCACTCTGTGTGCTACGTTCTAAGCATGTTTTAATTATTTATCACCTCAGCAGAGACAATTCTCCTGCTGTCTGTATCTACTGGCAAGCACAAACACCAGTCTTAGTATCCTTTGTTTCTGCACCTCTTCCCTTCCAAAAGGGACCAAATTTTCCGCTTTTTGGTTCAATTGATGCTGTGCTCAAGCTTTATCTCCCATTGAAGAGCCAGTTCTCTTTCTGCAACTGACAGGCAACAATTTTGCTTGTTTGCTTATGTTGGAGAAATTAATATTCATTTCAAATCTCACAAGTTACATTTGATGAAAATTCTGTAACTAAAGTGAAACTTGCAAACTGAAAATGTAAAGTGTATTTCTTTGTTTATAGAAAATTATTTTTCACATTTTTTTATTTATAGCATCCTTTGAAATTTCCCCATAGACACTTTTCAGGATCCCCATAACTTCTCAAGATCCATGGTGTTTGACTATACTAACTTGGCCTCAAGATGTCCATTATTTTCATAATAATATATAACCATCTAGCACATGTGAAGTTTTTGCATCTTTGTATGAGGGCCAATTTTATACAAGAGGTAAAAACAAGGGATTTCTTGAAAGGAGAGAGTACTAATTGAAATCATGCACTCCTATGTCTTCAGTATGGTGTGCGTAAGTCACAAATAAGTCGTCACAAAATCTACTGATCAGCTTCAGTGCTACTTCTTCATTTCCATGGCAATCATCTAAACCTCATTCAAATTTTACTTACCTTTTCTCTAACATGGTTAATCAAAATTACATGCAATATTTGAACTCCTTAAATTGAAAGTGATGGATGCACTATGAACTATACGTATCTTCTCCTGAATAAACTGATTACTTATAGCTATTCCACAAAACCCTTCAACTTTTTGAAGAGAGATTTCAGAAAAAAAACCACTCTGTTGTTGTGTCCTATTAGATGCAAGCTAGCTCTTAGGATTACAATATTCCAGTGTTCTAGCTAAATATTCCACTAGAAAAGTAAATCAACATCATTAAGCTACATTGGGTTTTGTGTGCATTTAATGGAATTGCTCTCCTGCTAAACCTTCATCTGACCTCAGGCAAACCCCACAGAACATTAAGGCAAGAAATTGAAACACAAGTCCATCACCCTCCACCCCTCCCCCAGCCCTTCTCCTCCCA
>VZTY01027419.1:73914-91386 GCA_013400935.1 Turnix velox | reverse complement strand
CAGGAGGAGCATCCCTTGGGGGAGCAAATGAAAATTGAAGCCCTTCTCCACTGGTGTTAAATAGGAGAGTGGGTGGAGTGGGCTGATTGGGAACAGCTGGGGAGGGGAGGAGTCTCCAGTGGAGCCCAGGTGTGTGGGATTTGGGGGAAAATGGGCTGGTAAAGGGTTGGCAGAGGCAGGAGGTGGGAGGAAAGAGGGTTATGTGGAAACTGCCTAGAGTCAAACTGGGGGGAAAAATGGAAGGACTTGAGTGCTCACCATGAGAGGGTGAGACACTGGAAGGGTTGCCCAGAGAGGTGGTGGAAGCCTGGAGACATCCAAAGCCAGGCAGGATAAGACATCAAGCAACCTGAGCTAGATGCAGGATATCCCTACCCATGGCACGGGGGTTGGAACTAGATGATCTTTAAGATCTGTTCCAGCCCAATCAGAATTCTATGATTCTATGATTCTATAAAGCATAGGAAAAAACCTGAAATCAACCAAATGACTGCTTGAACATCTGTGATGGTATCTGTCTTCAAAATATTGTACACAATTTTAATTAATTTGCAATAATTAATTAGTTAAATATTAAAGGTGATTAAAATGTTTATGAAAAATCATTCTTGATGAAACTCCTTGGATGTCTTTAAGCTTACAGAAGCATGACATTTGTTACGTCATTTACATTCTGGTGTACTGTTCCTTAGAAGGCAAAGCCAACTGTTTTCCCCCAGCTTCATGCCAATAATACAAGCAGGAAAAATCAGGAGCAAAGAAAAAGCACCATTTTATGTAGCAAGAGACAGAAAAAGCAAGAAGACAGTTTAATTGATACATAAGAATGCAGACCTACTTCAAACTGGAAAAGTTATGAGGTGTTGCAATGGATTCTTAGATCAACTGTACATGAAAAAATTATCTATGTCAATGTACATAAAATAATTAAGCTTACTGAGGAGACAGGGACAAAAGCTGGAGCTTGGGGTGGGAGGGAGGCTAGAAATGCACACATCAAAATATGATCGAAGTATGTTTTCTAATAACATCTGTGCTCTGTTCCTCGAGGCCTCATGAAAGAAGTTACCAGAGCATGCCAAAGGACCTAAGGAAAGTCATAAGGAATCACTCCAGTGAGTGAGATTGGGTCATAGGTGCCTAGGAAATTTAATATATGTGTATGATTATGTTTGGCATGGAGACACCTATGAGTGTAGAAATACATGTAACTTATTGAAAATATGGCAGAATGATTGAATTTGTTCCACAAAAAAATCTCATAAATTAACCAGTCGTTGCAGTCATTCAAGGTGGCTGGAAAATGACTTTCCAAGAATAGTTACCAGTGGTCTGGTGCAAAATTGTGGAGCATCTTAGATTCTAAATTCTCTTTCTAGGTCAGCACTTGATTAATGTTATGATAAAAAAACTGAGTGTAACATCTAAACTTTGCAGATGACTTCCAACTTATAGGAATGCATTCTGACAAAGAGGCTCAGATTTCTAAACGGTCTTGACAAATTAGTGCAGGATCTGAAATCAGGATGATGAAATTCAATTGAGGCAAAATCAAAATGCTGTATTTCTAAAAGAGGTCAAATATTAATGGGTAATATCTGTGTAGGCATCAATAAAACAGAGGGGACTTCTCTGAGTGACCATGTACAGTGAAATAACTGGCAGTAGTGCTGCAAAATAAGCAGATCCCATTTGGGAAGTTAATAACAACCTTTTTTATTCTCACAACATTCTAGTTCTAGTAAACAGACAGAGAATAAGGTTATCTCCCAGCTAGATGTGAAAATGTTTTATTACACAGAATTCAGATCAATTTAGATGATGAAAGAGCAAGAAAAAGTTTTAGGACTAAGTTATCTGACCTTGTACTTCCTACTTAATTTTAGTTGAAGTCAAATTAAAAAAAAAAAAAAAGAATAAATTCAAATTAGGGTGTAACCATTTACCTGTTCAGGGCAAACCAACTTGTCTTGTCTGTCTAGAAATAAATTTCACAATTAAGTAACAAGTTGTCTGTGGAGAAAACGAAGTGCTGGTCACAGCTATGGCAACTGGCTACAGAAAGGCTCACAGAGTTAGACAGTAAGAAATATTCAACAGCTAAATAGAGAAACTTCTTTGGACTTCTCTTTATAACAATGTTTTAAGAAGGAAACACCTGATTAAAGGAAAGTATTTACAGACACAGATACAGAAACCCAATATATCTTCTGAAGAGCAGGGCTCATTATTGTTCCTTAAAATCTACCAAGGTAGAAGCTGATGGCAAGATTTATATCATAACTACTGTTTGTACAAAATGAGAATAGTTTTGAAGCCTCCCCTATCAAGTATAATGAATAAAACCTCAAAAGATTTTATTCTTTTCACCCTCTGCAGTCTTTCAAAGTTATCACAAATCAAATGAGTTTCTCATCCTGAAGAGACTGAAGATTAGGGCTGGGTACTGCATAAGGTAGACTTAACTAGCTTTTTCTAGTGAAAGGATGTTGTTTAGTGTGGTGTTATGAAGTGCACAAGCACCTCCTGATGATGTGATTCTGTAAGAGATATTAATCTACTGTTTCAATTTTTTATTTTTTTTCTTTTTGGAACCTTTTTCAAAGCACCTAGCTGTTTCTAATAGCGTGTACATTTCTAACAGGGAGTACAATCCAGGACTTAGTATGACTGACTGACTAAAAGTTTGTTGGTTTGTTTTTTTTTGTATCTAAGTACACTGGTTTTGACTAAAATGGAGTTAAACTTCTTCACAGTATCTTGTAAGGTGCTAGGTTTTAGATACGTGCTCTTTTCAGTGTTGATAATGCACACATGTTCTAGTTATTGCTAAACAGTGCTTACGCAGAATGAAGATATTTCTCACATGGCCCTGCCAGTGATTTGCAAGAAGCTGGGAGAGGACACAGCTGAGACAGTTCACTCCAACTAATGAAAGGCTATTCTGTACTATATGACATCATGCTCATCAGTAAAAACTTTGGGTGAAGAGGAAAAGAGAATGGGCATTTGTTACACATGATGGACCCCTGCTTCCCTGGAAATAGTTGAATACCTATCTACTTATATGAACTGGTTAAAGAACTCTTTATTTTGCTTTTCTTGTGCACGCAGATATTAAACTGTCTTCATATCACTCCATGAGCTTTCATACTTTCACTTTTCTAATTCTCTCCCCTATTCCAATATGGGGGAACTGAGTGAGCAGTTGCATGGGGCTATGTTGCCTACTGTGATTAAACCACAGTTCAAAGTCCTTTATTGGCAGATTATTCTTGATTTTTATACTTTTCAAGAAATCACAAATCTGTGGTTAACATCAGCATCCAAGAAATATCCTTCAATGGAAAAATTCAGATATGAAGTGCAACACAGTAATTTGACTGCTTAAAAAGCAGCAGTTATTCTATAATTATTTACCAACTCAACGCATTGCTGATCAACAAGATATGAGTGACTTCATTGTAGGTATACACTGTTTTCCTGATGAATTAAACTGTGCATCTAATTTGAAATTATAGATAATTCAACATATTTACCAATAGACATGATTCATATATTAAGACTAGGATGTTATTGCAGAAACTGCCATGGAAGATTTTTAGACTCTTATCAAAGGTATTGCTCCCCATATAACAGAAACCTGCAAAACACACATAAAAAAACTAAGGCTAACCAGCTTTCTCCTGTTCTCAGAATCTGACTGGTAAGTAGAACAGAGATTTCATGTCACATGGAAGAATGAATCTTCTGATAAGCTTTTATTCTTTATGATCACTTGTACTTTATGGAGAAGCCATATTCATATTTGCATAAACATAATAGCAGACATCAAAAGAAAAAAAATCTAGAAGGCTATCTGATCTGTTAATTCATCTGGTTGCTTAAGTTTGCTGAATCACATCTAAGGATACAGAATGAATTTAACATATTACATTTGAAGACATCACATCTGGTGAAAGTGCAAATACACTAACAAGGTCACCATACTTGTTAAGTAATTTAACAGTTTCACATTTTTAAACTTGCTTTATGTAGAAGCCTGTGTATCCCTATTTATGGTGGAAAATGCAATTACATGTTCTGTAAAATGAAAGGGGCTCAATAATGTTAAGATTTTCTTGAGCTACAAGCCACAGGTTTATTTAATTTTCTATTTGACTTAAAACATGCAGAGTCAAAATTGCCACCACTGGCTCTCACAGTTCCCTTCAAAACAGTACATTGTGTTATCTGTTTGCACAGAATTCACATTTGATGTTGGCTAAAAACTAATGTAAAGAATATGCACTCTTAATTCTGATGGATAAACATCCATCAGAAAAATTAGGTTTTGGCTTCCCGTGTCTAAATTGGATGACATCAAAGAAGAGTAAAATGTTATATCTGTATAATTTGTTTCAATTAATTTTATACCTGCTATTCCTTATGTTTATTGAAAAGTAAGATGAAATAATTTGAAAAGTTCCAACTGTGATGTGCCGCAGAAAAATTACTGACAATAAAGAAAGCATACTGCGAATTTCTATTTCTTTCCTTTTGCAATATGACTGTAAGACAAAATTCCAACAAATGAAAGTGTAATGTTTAGAAATGCTAAGCTACCTAATTAAGCAACAGAATATGTTACATCAAAAAGTGAGATTCTTATTTCAGACATCTGCACTATCCTCAGCTACAACATTTACATTGTAGTTTTCTTCTTATGATAACAAATAGACTTTCTTGGAAACAAATTTATGCCAGTTCAGAATGAGACAACTTATGCTTTGGAATCAGTTGACATATTAATTAGTTCTCACTAGGAAATTTGAAATTCTCTCTCAAATGTGAACAACTGGTGCTGGGTAGATGAATCACACAAACAATAAAGACCTATCTTCTTGGTGTACCAGGCAATAACAGATCATGATAAACCACCAGAGAAATCAACAGTGGCAAATTTAAATTTAGGATTATATCAAATCATAGAATCATAGGATGGATTAGGTTAGAACAGACCTTCAAGATCATCTAGTTCCAACAGCCCTGCCATGGGCAGGGACACATCTCACTAGATCAGGTTGCTTAGTGCCTTGTCCAACCTGGCCTTCAACACCTCCCAGAGAGGGGGCATTCGCAACCTCTCTGGACAACCTGTTCCAGTGTCTCACCACCCCCACATTTTTATAGAGACAGAGATACAGTACACAAAGTATATGATGTATACGACCAATATTCAAAGAATGATGATGTTTCTTTTGAAATTGTGTATCCACAGCCTTGAAGTATGTGGAATACATGAAGAGTGGGAGAGTAAAAATGCTTCTAGTCTCTGAATGGTTGAACATTTTTATACTCTGGTGTAATCATGGTGGGCAAAATGTAATTCCAAACTGTGACTGGACACACTCAATGAGAAAAACATATCTTATACTTTTGCTGATGTTCATATTCTTTAATAATAGCAGTCATGATTTCCAAATACATGTGCTTTCAGAAAATTTAACATCTAATATGTAACATCAATTCAAGTGGTGCTCTTTCTTTCTATTGAATAACAACCAAACTCAACATCACAACAATCATGTAGTGGACACTGTAAATGTCAGGTGATAAAAAACTTGAGGTAAACTGGACAGAGGACCCCCTACGAATGTAAGAGCTGAGCCATGCAGAAAGAGACCTTCAATAAGCTGATTTTTCAGTTTAACTGCATAAGGCTTCTGCAGTACTTCAATATTCATAATGTTCACTTATCTGTCAGTGGATTTGGATTACACAGTAGAAGAGCTGCTATACCAGCATTCAGTATAATACAATAAATTTTTACTAAGGACATGCAGGGCAAATTTTATTTATTTGTTTTGTCTCAGCTGAATGCACTGAGGACTTTTAAATTTTCATAATTATTTTTTAGAGTTGTCATTTTTAGTTTTATACCATTATTTTACATCTTATTTTTGTTGGTTTTGTCCCTTCAGTCTCGTGTTGGTCATTTTTACACACTAAGCTCTAGTGATTACAAAAAATATGATGCAAATAGAAATTTTAATTCCTTTAAAATACTGAATAATTATTGCCACAATGAGTATGTATACCACTTCTGCATCGTCAGAAGATAACACAGTTGCTTGCTATTGCAACTTTTAGCTCCTGGTTTTTATTATTACTACCAGAAGAAAGTTCTACAGGCTCATACAACATGCCATGGAACAAAAAGTGTATGATGCTGCAGTTGCTGAATAGATAACACATGTCAATAGAGAGAAGTACAGTGATTTACTTTAATAGAAACATTTGAAGTTGCTCTGAGTCACTTATCAGAGCCCAGCAGCTTATTTAATTAGCATTTTCATATTTCCCTATGTTTTTTAAATCTGTCTGAGCAAACACTACAAAGTTCATGTGAGATATCCTTCTGAGGGATATTTTTTGTGGGATGTATTTTTAGAGTGAAAAAACAGAATTAATGGTCCAGTGTATTGTGATATACTCACATGAAAAATACAATAAAAACCTAATGTCAATGTTTTGGCCTTATTGTGGAATGTACATTTGAAATTACAGCTTTCAAAATCCATACAATGTTTCAATAAAATTAATTTTGATGTCAATTGCATACAACTGGAGAACAATGCAAAATCAGAACACTGACATTATAACTAAATACTAAATGCTTGGTAAAAATAGTGGGGTCATGCAGATCATTCATCATACAGCTAAATTTCTCTTTGAAGCAATAGAATTTTCAAAGATAAAACTTAAATTACACTATCCCCTTCTCCATCCCCAGTGTTTGCAGAGCAGAAAATAATGTGGAACAAAGCAGTTTTTAAGCAAAAGCTTCTTCATATTTTATTGCTGATGAGGAATGTGCATTTTATTTTGGAAAATAAGTTCCTCTTAAGAATGAAATTGTGATGAGTTTTGTAGAGCTCAGTTTGGTAGACTTTGATTTTAGCCATTACTGCTATTATTATTATTACTACTACCACTAATATTAATAGCATGTAGCATGGTATATAGTCTTTGCATATAGTACCATTCCTCACACCCCACACATAAAAAAGCGCTATGAATCCATCTTCTGTAGACAACGAAAAAAAGAAACAATCAAAAGAAAAGTTAATTAGTTGTATAAAGTAGTAGATGAGAAGAATCCCATCTGATAGGTTATCAGAAGATTAAACAACTGAAGAAACAAATAAAAACACATATGAAGGAAACAATATATATATGATACATAGCTATTAAATTATTGTTACACAGTATGAAGTGTAGGCATTCACTGCTACTGAAAGGTTAGAAAAAAATTATACAGGCTTCCTCCCCCTTTGTTATTTTTTTGGTTTTTTTTCACTTAGCAAGTGTTAAATATTGTAACACATAATTTGACCTCTACCTCTAAGCATCTCTGTCTCTTGGTGTCTTCATTTTACTTTCTGAATGAGCCACTAAGCAATTTTTTTTGTTCAACAACTGTCTTTATAATAGGAAGAATGTCCACTTAGAAGTAGGTTAGTTATACAGGAATTTTCTGCAGTGTTCTCAGATGTACTCCAGAAACACTTATCAGAACTGTCATACTTCCACAAATTATACCAACTGTCTTTTAACCATGCTATGTGCTTGGAGACAGGAAATACAGTGTAGAGTTTGTTGTTTGCAGCTCAGTTAATGAAAACTAACTAGATGCTACTCATTACATTACAAATTCATTATTGCTCATAATTTCCAAGTGCTGTAGTGGAACTGACTCATAGTCAATGTCAAGTGAATATGTGATCATTCCTTAGCTCAACAGTCAATTTAGTATTTATAGCTGTGACATTAAATGGGAGATTTATTGCTCAAATTAAGTATAAAAAAAAATAGTTTTTCTTATTAGACTTGCCATAAGAAAGAAATTCTTTACAGTGAGGGTAGTGAAGCACTGGAACAGGTTGCCGAGAGAGGTTGTGGACGCCCCCTCTCTGGAGGTGTTCAAGACTAGGCTGGACATGGCACTGAGCAGCCTGATATAGTGGGAGGTGTCCCTGCCTATGGCAGGGGGCGGGGAACTCGATGATCTTTAAGGTCCCTTCCAACCCAAACTATTCTATGATTCTATTCTTCTTTTCTCACTGAAAAATGTAAAATTAAGTATTCATGTAAGGAAAACAAATGAATTTAAGTATACCTTCCATGGAGGAGACTTTTTTTGTTTTTATTGAAAAACTCAGAATTTAGAGCGCAAACATGAGATGTGGAAATCATGAGAATAACAGTGATTTTAACTAAGTTTAAAGTTCTTCAGTGAGAAATTATTCAAGACCATGTTGGAGCAGTGATGCCAGTGATGCAAAGCCACATTTACACATTTTATTAAAGGTAAATGTTACACAGGAGAAAATAAGATATATCTTGCACTACCTTTCTTTTGTACTGTATTTGGATGGATGATATTTTGTTGGGATATAAGAACAGCTAAAATCTTTACAACTGTATGTTAAATCTATTTCTGTTTTTCCAGTATATTTGGCTGGGATAGAGTTAACTTCCTTCACAGCAACTTCTGCAGTGTTATGTTTGGAATTTGTTCTGAAAACTGAACTGGTAACAAAGGGATATTTTAGTTATTGCTGAGGATTGCTTATGCAGAGTCAAAGGCCTTCTCTGTTCCTCAGAATGCCCTGCCTGCCAGTGCATAGGCTAGGGCAGAGGAGCTGGTAGAGGACAAGCTGAGACAGCTGATACCTGCTGACCAAAGGGATATTCCATACTGCATGACATCATGCTCAATACTGAAAGCTGCACTCAAGGAGGAAGGGGGGAAATCTGGAGTTACTGTGCAGTGATGTTTCTAAACTGTCTCTACTTAAGAAATTGTGTTGTTTGCATGAATATTAGTATAGCATACTAGCCTTGCTAAACTGAGATCTGTGTAACAAAAGCATGATTCTACTTATGTTTGAATTCATAATTCCAGCTTTGACATTTTCTAACAGATGCACCTTATCATGAAACTATCCTCAAAGTTATCATTGCTTTTGTATGTGTTTGCTATGACCAATTTTGTATTTATAAATGCTGGAATTATTGTTTCATTCTGAAGTTCTTGTTATTGAAAACCAGAACATATCCTTGGCTGTAAAGTGCTGCTACAGCAATAACAGACAATATAGGATGCAAAAGTTGTTCTGATCAAGCATCTGAAGGAGAGAAAATTCTCATAAACTGATTTTGCTAAGCACATAACATACTGCTTTTCCTAATATCTAATGGAAAGACATAACCATGTTTATTGAAGAGCAGAAAATCCAATGTATTACCTACAGGCTATGTTGTATACAACAATATTCATACCTTGTACAAATCCCCTGAAACTCGGTGTTCCTTGTCCTTAAATAAACTAATAATATATCCACCTTTAGTGTCTGAATCAAATATTTATATGGTAATAAATCGCAAATAACAATAAAGCATGAAAAAAAATACAACTGATGTTTAGAATCTATACCTTCTTTCAGTAAATATTTATATATTTAAGTAAAACACTTCTCATGAAGCAATAAAATGTTAAATTCAACCATTATCTTTCTTGATTTATTTATGACCACCAGTTGGAATTTAATTTAACAAAATCTGTTGTACCATTTTTCTTAAACCCATTTCCCAATGATGAAATGTATTTTCTTTCCTGCTGTTTTTTTCTTGTAGCAGAGTATTAATTTAAGAACAAACCTTTACATTCTCTCTTATTACATTGATTACATAGAAAATCCAGATCTGTGGAAGGAAGCAATTTCCCCTACCTCAAAATGAGTTCCCTGACACAATAAGAAACAAAATGAAGAGCTAGTAGAAAAGCTCCAGCTGTTCAAGAATTCTTTCTTGTTGTTCTCCATGCACATGTCATTTGCTCGTGAGCACTAATGTAATTATTTTTTTGTTGTTTTCCACACCTGAAAAATCAATCAATGATATAATCACTAACAACAAAGGTTTAACGGAGCCCACGGTAAACAAGACTTAATTACTGCACTATCCCTATAGGGGGTGCACTCTAGGTACCTAGACTATAAGGAAAATTAATTTTGCTTCTTTTTATTTTTTTGTGCCCTGTAGAGATCTCTATAGCAACAGAATTAAATTATCTATGTTGTTAATAGCTGCAGATTTTATAAATTATTAATGCTGCAAATTTGGACTATGGTTGGCTGGAGATGGAGCTGCCTTCCTCAATACACAGAGACTGTTGAAATAAGAGTAACAAAGATAGTATAAACACAAATGCAAAGAAGATGAAACTTGGTGATTATTTTTCCAAAATAATTCTGAATAGAAAGCTACATAAGCACTTTTTATCATTGACTTGATCTTCTCTGCAATGGATTGTGCTGTTCTTTTATAATTCCTTTATATTCTTCAAATATAGTTAAGTTTGAGCTTGTTCTTCCATCATGTTGCTTCTGCTATGAAAATTGCATTGAGTATACATGACTCTAAAGTGTCTATGGAGCAGAAGAGCTACTCATTGCAGTTAACTCTTACATGCTTAAGTGTACCATGTAAATCTCAGCAGAGTTATAAAAATCAAAGATGTTATACCTACTCCATCTCCTTTAAAGCTGTGCCTCCTGTTTAACCTTGAGGCAAGACCATAATAAACTTAAGGTATCACTGCCTTAAGAGGTGGCATTGCAAAAAGACTTATGAAGGACTCAGATGAGTAACTACTCTTTCAGTATCTTAATAATTTTTCAGACCTCGAGGTTCTAACTGAAGTACCTTGCAATAAGAGAATAACACCCTTTCATCCTGAAGTTATTTATAGGCCAAAAATTCTGTTTGTGGAAACCTAAACCTAGTTTGATATTAACGATTTCACCAGGTAATGCTGCTAATCTAATATCTAGCATTTGTGAAATAAGTTTGCCAGTGAAAATAAACTTAGCCCTGAAACCTGTAATATTGATGGTAGAATTTGAATTTCCAGAAAACTTTCAGAAATCTCTTACAACTACATGAACACTTCCCTGAAGACCAGACTGCAGTGTAATTAAGATGATTAAATAATGGAGTATCTCATACTGTGAAGGCTGAAAGAGATGTGATTATTCAGACTGGAGAAGAGAGGACCTGAGAGATCTTATCAATGTGTTAAAAAAAAATCTCATGGGTAAAATTTATGAAGTTCTTACCAGACTTTTCTCATTGTTGCCCACTATTAGGACAAGAGTCCACTGGTGAACACTGAAAAAACATAAATTTCACTGACATAGAACAAAATTAAATTACTATGAGAGTGGTTAAACACTGGAACAGGTCATTCCAGAGTAGCCGTGAGGTATAGATGCTTGGATACTCAAAACTTTTCTGGATATGTTTCTAAGCATTCTTTATAGCTGTTCCTGCTCTTATCCCATCCCAGAGCATTAGGCATGTACGCAGGAATGTGACCAGACCAGGTGAAGTCTGAGCCCAAAGTTGGAGATCAGAGTCAAGCCTGATGAGGAGAAACAGGGTCCAGCACAGCCTGGCAGAGCCAGGCAGAGCTATAGGGATGAGTAAAGTCCACATTGGGATGTGACCTGTTTGGTGGCCTGGCTTGGCAAGGCCCCTGTCTGGGCAGGGTTGTGGCAAGGTAGAGGTCAGCCCTGCAGCACTTGCCTCTGGGACAGGGACTTACAGCCCCTGGGCACTATAACAGAATCCTCAGCTGTGAACAGGTTGTGGAGAGGTCCTAGGCTAGTCCTAGCCCACCTACAGCACTCAGGTCCCTTCCAGGAATTTGTGCAATATTCACCTATGATGTGAAGGACATAGATTGACCTCCTTAATACTTCCTCTGAAAAGCAATTTTCAAAATTGCAAATAATCTGAATTAAGCATTAGTTTTCTGCTAATTTTTTGGTAAGTATGGGATCTTAGAAATCTAGTATGCATGATGTTGCTATCCAATTTTTCTAAATGTCTGTAATGGATACCTCACTATCACATAAATATAACCTGGACTTTTAACTGAATTTTGAATCTCAAAGCAGTATTGTAAACAGATATTCTCTGTTGGACTGTCTACACTGTGGAAAAATGTGCATTTTTAATTGGTATAAAAAGCTTGTCTATAATAATCAGAACTCAATACTACATTGAGATAATTGTACTAACGAGGTTTAGCTTAACTTTTTTGTCTTAATATTCTGTCTGTACTCCTTATTTATCACAAAGGTTTCAATAAACAGGCAAATTGCCTTTGCTGTAGCACTACACTACTACATACTTCTCATACAAATGGTAGTTTGTTAAAAGCTAGTTCGGGCACTAAGTATTACAATTAGGAATATAGACTTTTTGTAATAAGGTCACTATAATACACAGTCTTAAGGTTCAAGCTTTAGTCTTAGAAAAAGAGAACACGCATTCAGGCCCCAAAGGCCAGATGCTCTGCCTCTTAGACTGCTGAATAAATAAATGATGGTATCTATTCCCCCACCAGCAACTTTAATTTTCAAGATCTTCTTTCATCTGTTGTTTCAAAGATGTCCCAAAGAAACATTCTGTTCAAGTTTCAAATAGTATTGTGATTAAGTAAAAGGAAAAACTCAGGGTTTAATGTCCACAACATTAAAGGAAATAGCCTATTTTTTTTTACCCTCCAATCTCTTCTGCTGCTGAAGTCAGCAACCAATAATTATCCTGGGATTTTCACATATGTGTATTCACTAAACTTTAAACCAAATCTGAATCTGTATATTTCTTAAGGTTAAATTTAAATACAGGCATTCTACAATGAAGGATATTGTTTACATAGTCATGTTCAAAAAGATAGCAAAATGCCACAACTTAGTTTCCCTGTGACAGT
The DNA here is from genome assembly GCA_013400935.1 of Turnix velox. Classification (NCBI taxonomy): domain Eukaryota; kingdom Metazoa; phylum Chordata; class Aves; order Charadriiformes; family Turnicidae; genus Turnix; species Turnix velox. The sequence goes on along the minus strand of VZTY01027419.1, from coordinate 78,560 downwards.
ATTTCTCAGCTCAGAGGCACAGCTACCACTGATCCTGCAGACAATTAATGAATTCTTAGGGCTCTGAAAACATACAATAAATAGTGATATTTCTAATACTACTTCTAGATTTAACTTTAGATGTTATTGTATTACTATATTGTTGTTATATACCATATATGTAATACATACATATAGATTATTAGATATTCATTAAAAATACTGCTCATATTTTTATGATTATGGTCATGTTTATGAAGTGATTATGATTGCCATACATACGTCTTAGGTAATTTATTTATATAGATTAACCTAGATAAAATATTCTTACAGAAATTTCTTACTTTTATGCAAAGTTCAACAAAGTTTTTGAATTCTGAAGCTGAATGGTGGATATTGTCTCATGTGATTATTTAAAACTTGAAATTTAATAGCATAAAGAAATGGTCTCTTGAGGTATTTCAACTAGATGATTGCAGGTAGTCCTTGACTGAAAAATGTAAGTAATGCAACAGGGTTATTTTTGTCATAATATAATCATATCCCTAAGGCTGTAAAAGATATGAGATTTAGCAGACTATTTATAATTCCCTAGGGAGGTGATTATCTCCTGACAACTACCCACTAAATTTGCCTTGCTGCTTTTATAAGAAGCCTGCATTGTGTGAGATAATGCAGCTTAATTTCCTAGAAGATAAAGTCAGTTTGACAGCAGTTTCTGTATGTTTCATGTGAAATAATCTGACATTATGAAATAATGTAACATTTAGAATACTCTGTATCCATTGAGAATGCTCTCCCAATTAAGTGATCTAGTGCAGTAATAAAGATATGCAAAGTGATATGGCCAACAGCTGAAGGATTGCAAGGCCTTTGACATGGTCCCCTACAACATACTTCTCTCTAAGTTGAGCGATATGAAGGATGGACTGTTCAGTAGATCAGGAACTGTCTAGATAACAAAAATAACAAAGAATTGTCTCAGTGGGAGGTGTCCCTCCCCGTGGCAAGGAGTTGGAACTAGATGATTTTTAAGGTCCCTTCCAACCCAAACTGCTCTAAGATTCAAATCCACAAAATTACAAAGACTACTGAATTTAAATGACAAAGAATCAATTATTTCTTTCTCAAACTGGCAATTTAAAAAAAAAATATTTAAGTGAATGCGGGTTAAAAAAATATTACAAAGGATTTTCTGATGGATGTAAGTTTGTGCCTTTATACCTTTTTGCATCTTTTTACTGACTTTTTAGTCACAATCACAAAATGGAAAATTTGCTTTCATCTTAGTGATACTAGCACATTATTGGCTCAGTAGACCAGACCACGTTGCATCTCACAATTAGAAATTGCTTTTGAAAAACATCATTTCAGTGCAGAGATGAGTAAGCTACAGAATTCTTGGAAAACCACAGTGAGAGAATAATGCTAAAAGATGTATTTGTTGACTCATAAAAATGCATTTATCTTGTTGAGCTTTATGTTTTCCTGCCTTACTTTCCCAGTAATGTTAGTACTACTGAATTTAACATATACATAAAATTAGAAAAAATAAATTCAGTCCTCTGATAAAATTATACTCTTCTTATTGTTCAGTCATAGAATACAAAATATAGTGTAAAACTTATTTGAAGAATGAGATCTAAAAAAATGCAGATAGAAAAAGGAATATAAAAAATTACAAAGAATTCATTACAAAGAATGTATTACAAAGAATGATTGGTGGGGAATGAAGCAATTATCACTTCAGAGTAATTCTGAGCAAAGGAAATTGAAGGAGAGCACCATGATGCCCTTGCCTCAAAAAACAGAGAGCAACTAAAAGTAGAAGACTAACTCCTAAATAGTACTGATACAAATGTTCCACTTAACAACAACAAATTAACCTTTTTCTTTGAAAAGGTCAGAATTTTTCATCCCGTTTTGCCCCATGGACTGATAACTGAGCTTATTAAGTCTGCTTATCTGCCTTGAGAAACAATTAGTTGAGGGGGAAAAGTTATTCTAAGATCCCAGAAGGCAGCAGAAACTACACGGGCCTTTGGATTGGGTGTTTCATATTGCACGCAATACAGAGTATATTAAGACTTTCTTCTACATGTACATGGCAGCCATGGAAAATATATGCGTTTCAATTAGTAAAATAATTTTGAACACAGTAAAGTTACTTTCAGCCCCTGTTTCAAACCAAATCATGCATGTGTGTATGTCAGATTAACATGAGATGTAACTGGAAGACATGATGGTAGAATGTGAGGGAACCTAATAGGACTCAAGAGTTTAAAGTTGGAAGCTGAAAATATGCTTTAGGGAATTTTGTGTCAAGAAACTACCTGTAGTTCTGAGAATTCTAAAGGACCTTGAAGTAAATTAAAGTCAATTTTACCTTTACTCCAGCAGAATTAAAAGAGGTCTGAACTTCTATCATACTTAACCAAAAGTGTCTGCAACAATGAAAATGATAATGATAATTTTTCACTTTATTCATTGTTTTAGGGAATTTAAGCTTTTCTGAAGGCATTATGCCAGCCACACAAAATTAAAGCAATTTAAAGCAATTTCTACTTCAGCCCCTAAATAAGGACCATCTTCAAACACTGCAAGTATCATGGCTAATTAATGAAGTATTTATTTTACATCATTCTCTTCCAATCTTTTGGCGTAGTTTGATATAATTCTTTACATGAGTGTATTTACCCAAACAATATTCTTTCTCACAAGAGTAATTAGACCTTTTTTCACACCATACTACGCATGCACATCAGAAACACTAGTTTACAGTCCAAAATTCTTCTTGCTTTCCACCTGGAATACAGAAACATGGATTTGCAGTTTGGTAATGTAATGATGCATCAATTGCAAGGAAAAAAAGAAGAAAAAATATATAATGCTTTGTAAAATAAAGAACATTTAAAGAGTAATTCAATAGAAGAATACTTGCAGCTGGGGAAGGGCAAGGGGCAGCAAGTGAAGTGATGTCCACTTCTCTTCAACACAGGTCAGTTATATTTTGCATTTAGATAGCATACCTGAAACAGAATGAAGGATTGTAATGAATACATACTTCTATAGAAGTGAGGAAACCACTTCTCACATTTTGGCCTAGCTTAATTCAACATAAAAAGTCACAATTTCTTATTTAGGCACCACGAGTATTTAGAACTGTTTCTAAGTAGACATCTTTGAAGGTCTGCCAGTTAAAAGTATGAAAGAAAGTTCAATTTGAGCTTTGAAATTATGAAGAAAACTAGCAATATTAAACAAGAATTCAATTATTGTTGTGTATACCAAGAGTGTGGAGCATTTATTTTGTAAATCTTTTCAGTAATAAAATTTTGCCATTAAAACATTCTAGATTTTAATACCATTCAGAAATTGATACATTCTGTTTGCTAGAGGCATATGCAATGATAAGAAGTGTGAAACAAATGCCAATATGCATACTCATAAAATGCAGCCCTGAAGGAAAATGAGTCTCATTTTATGACTAAGAATTTTGAACTAAAACTAAAGCCACTGTTTTCTGATTAATTTACAATAAACGGTAAACTACAATAAGGTATGACTGACTAATCATTACAGAATTTGAATTACCCATATGTAAGCTCCTTATGAGTATCTAGACCTTGGTAGGAAAAGAAACTTTTTAAAACAAGAGACTGTTAATACTGACAGGAAACAGTCAGGGAAAAAGTGTATGAAAATGAAGGAGATTGGTATCAGACTTCTTTTCTTACAGAGGAGTACTCATTTGTATACTGTGAAAAGATAGTTTAAAATTCGCAAATATTTTGAAGGGGTATTCTTGAGCTATTCTTGAGCTATAAGGGATGTTTTAATGTATTTCCAGTTCTTTATTACTGAAATTAGTAACAAAAACAATACTGACAAAAACCAAAATAAAGATGAAAACATTTCTTTGGAACTATTTTATTAGAACATGCCTTGGTTAAACAGAGGACAAAACTTAATCCTGATGAAAGGGTTACATTTTGTTTATCTTTGAATCTTGTTTCACTTGATTTCTTAAGTGATAATCTATAAATAATGTATTTCCATACTTTTAAAGGGAAGTAGAAAATGTACAGAATTTTTGTTATGGGTGATGTATTAGGGCGATATACTTCAAAAATTAAAGAAAGAGTATAAAGTGGAAAGTGTTTCATTATGTATCCTTTAGAATCATAGAATCATAGTATAGTTCAGATTGAAAGGGACCTTAAAGATCATCTAGTTCCAAACCCTCTTCCATAGGCAGGGACACCTCCCACTAGATCAGGCTGCCCAGTGCCATGTCCAGCCTGGTCTTGAACACCTCCAGAGAGGGGGTGTCCACAACCTGGGCAACCTGTTCCAGTGTTTTCACCATCCTCACTGTAAAGAATTTCCTTCTTATGTGAAGTCTAAATCTACCCCCTTCCAATTTACATCCATTGTTTCTGGTCCTCAGGGGACCTTAAAGGGAGTATACTTTGAAGAAAATTTTAACAGCTATTCTACCTCAGTCTCAATATGATTTTGCATTGCAGGTGTGATTTCATTTTTCATGGAACACCAGTCTTCAAGATGAGATTAAAGTTATTTAAATGCCTGCCCAGGAAATTCTTTTATCAAACAGTATGTTTGTTACTGCATTTATAAATATAGTTAACATCAACCAGATTAAG
>VZTY01027419.1:57072-73226 GCA_013400935.1 Turnix velox | reverse complement strand
AACCAGATTAAGAAAAAAAAAAAAAAAGTATTCCAGATTTTTTTTTGAAGTATTCAAATGATATTCACTTAGTGTGACCCTGAAAAACTTGCAGCAGTATCAGAAGACAGTTGTGTAATTAGATGCCAAATTAATCCACCTGGACCAATTAACCCAGAAAAGGCTCACAGGTTCAGTAATGCAATGTCAACAGAAAGAAAATCAGAAAGGAGAAAAAGGTTGAGTGAAGAAAACTACTTACGAAAATCAGAAAATTATGAAAACGTCTGGGATCAAAGATATCCTGCAGACAAGTTTACACCAGAGTGCATGATAATACAAATCATCATACAATACTTTGCAATTCACTAATGCTCTAAAAAAAAGTTGGCAAATAACTCTATTGAAATCTTCGTTACTTACAAGTTTCTTGTTCTGACTCTGTTGATCTATTGAGTTGGTCTTTTTTTGTGCAAAGAGGAAAAAAAATTATTTCTGCTAAATTTCCTGACTCTTTAATTGCCTAAAATTAGCTTGAGCACTACATATCTATGAAGAATTGTAGAGCAAATGTTTGAATACTAGAGCAATAACAGTACATTTCTACAAGAATGGGCTTCTGTTGATTATATGGATCCCATCTACTCCTTTCAGTTTTAAGATATTTAAGAGATGACAAAATAAGAACGTATTGTGAAAGTGGTGAGACACTGGAACAGGCTGCCCAGAGAGGTTGTGGATGCTTCCTCCCTGAAGTTGCTTTAGGCTGGATGAGCCGTTGAGCAACCTGATTTAGTGGGAGGTGTGCCTGCCCAATACAGGGGGGTTGGAGCTAGATAATCTTTAAGGTCCCTTCCAAACCAAACCATTCTATGATTCCATGAAACTCTCCTATCTTCCTTTAAGAAACTTAAGCCTTATCAAATTGTACTAGCTGTTAAAAAAGCTTGCAAAGTAGTTTATAAATTATCTTCCAAGGCCCAGGTTCTGTGAAGGGAAGCAGAACAAGCACAAGCCATTATTACCTACATCAGTTACAGAGTAGCACATACTGGCATGTGCAGAACTTACAAGTAATAGATCTAGGTAAATACTGCCTAGCTGTTAATGCATAAACTAGATGGATGAAATCTTCAGTTCTCTTCCTCTTATTCTTCCTGTCACATTTTTCCTCTTTTTTTTTTTTTTTTGCTTTTAATTTGCTCTCTTTGTCAAAAAATGTCTAGTATTTTTGTACTATAGACTTTCCATTTTTGGTATCAGCAACTTCACATTTTGTGTAGTTCATGCTTCTTGCTGGGACTGCACATTCTCCCTGATTATAAGTAAATGATGAGCAATATAAGCATTTTAAAATACAATCCATATTAAGTGTAAACTGTGTGAATATTGATTTTTTTCTAATGAGATAGAATAGAAATTGAAACATAAAGAGCAGATTAATAAGTAGTGCTTTTATGAATATGCACTCTATATATATGCATGAGTGCCTCGCTCTTCAAAAAGGTCATATGACAAGATAAAAACTATTACCTATGTATATATATCTCCAGAAAAAACTACCTTTATATCCAGCTATACTTTTAAATTTGTCATTTACGTAAGAGTTCCACTTGTGATTTTTGTACTCAATTAATAGAATTAGTGATCAGTATTTGGACTAGTTTAAGAACATTTAAACTGCTTTGATGGAAAAGAATATGTAAAATTTCTAGCATATATATATTTGAATACACATTACATGCATTGTACTGAGGTGGTTTTTTAAATTGAAATAACACTTAAAGAAAGCAGAACTTAGTACTGTGACCAAGCTCATTATAATCCTAGTCACATTGGTATCATTCATACACAGTATTAATGTGGCTAAATCTTCAATTCATCAAGATTTTCAAGTGCATTCATTTGCATAATTCTAGAATAGTAACTGTAATCTTCTCTCAGGCAGATTCATCAATATTTGGGACTTTGTAAGTGAAACCAGAACAGAAGACAGAATGAAGGGAACAAACAGCTATAATGTAATTTAATCTTAGTAAGGAATTACCAATTCCTGATAATATCTTCTCCAGTCTACTATTTATGTCTGAAGAGCATAATATGAATTAAAAATGTATTTTGACTGATTGTCCCCGGATGTTTCCTTTAATAGGAATGAAATTATAATTTAGTATCTAATGTTCATAACAAATATTCAGTGGCAGATAATTGATAATTTAATGCTGAAAGATGGAAGGGTCCAGAACAAAATGACTGGATGTCTAACTCCTGCTGCAAACCTTAAGGTTATCTTGAGAGTAATTCATAATCACATATGTAATCATATGTAAGAAAATTCACATTTAGCAAATTTTGGTTAGGATTTGAAGCTGTCCACTTCATATTTTTAATTATGGTTTAATTAAAAAAAATGTATTTATTAATGCTGAAATCTCATTCAGGACAAGCAGACACCAAACTGGAGTTTGATGCAATTTGAAAGTTTTGATTTTGTTTGGGTATGGTTTGAAGTCTAGCAGAGATCCTCTTGTGTTGAGGGCTCCAGAACTGGACACAATACTCCAGGTGGGGTCTCACCAGAGCTGAGCAGAGGGGCAAAATCACATCTCTTGACCTGCTGGCCACAATTCTCTTGATGCAGCCCAGGTTGGCCTTCTGCACAGGCTGGTGGCTGATGTTGAGTTTCCCACCCACTGACACCCTGAAATCCTTCTCTTCAGGGCTGCAATCGAGCCACTCTCCATCCAGCCTGTATCTGTGCTTTGGGTTACCCCAGACAAGGTGCAGGACCCTGCACTTGGCCTTGTTAAACTTCATGAGGTTGGCATGGGCCCACCTCTCTAGCCTGTCAAGGTCCCTTTGAATGGCATCCCTTCCTTCTGCTGTATCAACTGCACCACACAGCTTGGTGTCATCTGCAAACTTGCTGAGGGTGCACATAATCCCACTGTCCATATCTCCTACAAAGATGTTAATTAGCACTGATCCCAGTACCGATCTCTGAGGAACATCACTGGATTCCACTTGGACAATGAGCCATTGACTGCAACTCTTTGAGTGTGGCAATTCAACCAGGTCCTTATCCAGCGAGTGGTCCATCCATCAAACACATACTTTTCCAAATTGTTGACCAGAATGTCATGCGGGAAAGTGCTGAATGCTCTGCACAAGTCCAGGTAGATGACAGCAGTTGTTTTTCCTTTATCTACTAATGCTGTGACTCCATCATAGAAGGCCACCAAATTGGTCAGGCTTTAAATAAAGTTTTGATTTTGTATATTTCACAAGTATCACTGCCTAGGTCTTGATTCTTCTCAGTATCCCTGCACCCAGAAAGGCCTGAAAACACTTGAGACCTTGAATCGCAAATAGCCTAGTTGGCTATAAAGTAAATATTTTCATTAATTCAGACCCTAGAGCCTTCTAAAGGAGAGTTTTTCACCAGCATTAGAAGAGATTTTATCCTGTGTCACTCAACCCAGAACACTGTTATTTTACTTCAGTAGACCCAGAAGGTTATTTAAAGAAAATTTTGAGTGCTCATTTCTTTTCACAAAAGAAATATATTTAAAGAAAAAATCTGCACTCAACATACTAGAACTAATTTTGAGTGTTTTTTGTTGAAAATTGAAATATTTTTTCAACATAATTATAATTAACTTTAAATTTTTAGAGAAAAGAAAACCTCTTATTGCCAACTTAAACCCTCCTTGGTCTCCTGAGCTATCTTTTGCAGATGCATAAAAAGTATTCTACTGACTGACTCCTCAACAACTAGGCTATAAAGAAGGCAGTCCATCAGACAAAAATCCAGAGACCTTCAGATACAGAAATAAATAATTCATTGAATTCAAATACAACTCAATTCAAAAGTGCCTTATGAAAATGTTTCTGAAAGCCATTACTTACCTCTGAGGGAAAAGTGGGTAAAAATAGTATCACAGAAAAAGCCAAGAAGTCATTGATCATACCTAAGATAGTACAAAAGGAACTTCGTTTTACAGCTCAGACTGTCATCTTGCTAGGGTAAAAGTATGGGCTATGATCTTGCTTAAGTAACTGTTTTGAACTGTACAGTTTAATAGTTATCAAATAAGTTAGAGGTTCAGAAAAAGGATCGCAGAGAATTCACTTGAAAAGCCTTAAAAGCTATTCAGCTCAGCCTGAAATAGAGATAAAAGGCAAGACTATTTATGTCTAGTATGTTTTAGTCAGCCTAAAACTCCTATTCTAGAAAGATTTTGTTCTCAAATGTCAAAATCTAGAATTACATGCATTAGACATCCACATATGTCTTTAGTAAGTACACTGTGGTATGTGACATCACACTAAACAACTGCTAGTGCAGATCCAAATCAAGTCCTGAGACTGAGACTTAGAAAGCTAGCTCATATATATGGATCTTGCATAACTATCTCAAGGCTCTTAATCTAAAAACTCAATTCAGTCTTTTTTTGCTGAGTTCCTATGGCAAAATTCAGCTCTTAAACAGAGACATCTTGTTTTAGAATCAAAAGGGGTATCCTACTTTTCTTTCACTTAAGATGCCAGAAACAAATATACCTTATACCCATAATATAGCCCACTCCTATAAGGGCATCACAGCTAGCATTGACACAAGCCTGTCTCTCTGAGATTTTACTATGGTTCTTCTTTCCTTAAAGAGGTTGGATTCTCTAGAGGAACTTTCTACATTATTTTGGACTGGGCATTATTTTTGATACTGGGCTGATTCATTATTCTGTGACAGATGATATTTGAAGTGTCACTCTGTTGCTTTATTGGTCTCTCTCTGGGATGTTGTTCCAATTGTAGGATGCCTTACTCCCCTTTTGCAAGGGGTTTGTCCTCCCCACTGAGAAAGTCTGTTGTCTTGAGAAATCTGATCCACTTGGCACTGGTATTCTACATCCATGTAAGTAACCTATCATAAATATATCTGCTGTTATAAAATTTAATTTGCTTCACGATAAATTTTTAGTAGTTCGTAAAAGTATACTTGATTGTTGCTATTATTGGTTATTCCTATAATAATGATTCATGTGATATTATTGATTGCAGACTGTAATAGCTTCATAGATTTACTTTATTTGTATTGGTATACTTGCCAGTGGTATTATATTTGCTAGTGATGATTTTGTGTCCTGTTGATGGTAATCTGTAATAAAATAAAATTCTAGAAATTCAGGGGATAAAGACTTCACGTCATTGTATGTTGTATTACAGAATCCTTAGAGCCCCTAGTCTCAATCTCTATACACTGACAGGTCTAGTGACCCTTTAGGTCATGTCATATCCATTCCCAGTGGAATTACTCTTAACTGGAATATATAGCCTAATTCTATACTATTTTTATTAAGTATTAACTTGGACCAAACCCTAGCCCTGAGACCAATTTGTATCAACTGGCTGGTAATTACATTGATTACAAATAGTCCTTCTAGAGCACAAGATAGCAAGACAGCAAATTGGAGTTGCCTGAAACAGAGACAGACAAGTTAAGCTGTACTAATCCTTCCTCCATGACCCACAGCAACCAAGCAAGGGACATGGCAAAATAAAAAAGAATAAAAAGATTAATCTGTCTGTCCAATCTGACCTGGCCTTGAGATACGAAAGTCTTTTAGAACACTGAGCAGACTGCTTTTAATTTCTTAAAAATCAACTAAGGGCATATATTTATCTATGGGAGGAATGTCTCCAAATTTCTTAAGTTTTACTTTATGGGATCAAGCACAGCTCAGAGTACCAGAATGGGTGTTCTACTATATGCTATACAGTAAGACTGTTTTCTTCTAGTAAGCAAACATGCTTTTCAGTACATTTTATATTCTAGGACAATAATTATATTTGCATCAATTTCAGAGCATGAGATTTTGCAAATCATTTCCAAGTACTGACTCCAACATCATCAAATTTGAAAGATGAATATGCTTGGGAATCTTTGAAATCTCAGAGACTATCATTCTGCAAGAGATACTGCAGTAAAAATCATATCCATTAGATATATTCATGCAATATTCATCACCCTGTCTCTTTCTCTGCTCACAATATTTTATATCTACTTTTAAAAAATGTGAACAATATTTAGAGAAATAGCTATTTGGTAGTGTTCAAGAAAGCTAGATTTCTTCAGGCAAAATTAAAAGTCACTGTACCACAAGCTAAAACATAACTTATCCATGAGTTTCTTCACAACAGTAAGTGGGCTGTGAACAGTCATTGCTGCACAGTGTTAACAAGGTATTACAGACTTTCCACACTGTTGATCCTAAGTACAGCAATTTAACTCAGTTACAGTAAGCTTGTAAGAGATCTGTAAAGATGTCAGACATATTAAAAAAAATTAAACTGGGCAAAAAGCTAAAATAATCAGCACAGGTAAGTAAGTCATGTAGAGTTGATTGAGTCATGAGGTTGGAATATACTTAGCAGGAAAAGATATACAAATTATCTCATTTTTACTGCTTTACAGAATATTTTCACCAGGAGTCTTCTGTGCTACAGGATGAAGAGGTAAATTTTTCCTACATTTTCGCTCTGCTTTTTAGTTTCTTTTTTAGCACCATCACATCTTTTTCTAAATTGTACACTGACATCTGTAACAGCTGGCTGTACTAGCCCATGGAATACCATACAGAAATCTATCCCATGGGTTTTTGGTGTCATGGATCTGAAGCATCTGGATTGCTGTGATTCAGGGCATGGTGCAAAGATTTTTTATACTTGTAATCCCTCATCATTCTCTGTCATTTTGAATAACAGAAATGATGGTTTAGATGGATGAAGAACATGTCTTAAAAAAAATCCTGAACTTTTGAACTGAAGTGTTTAAAGAGCCACAATGACTCAAGAAAGTGCTTTAAGGACACCCTAAGGGCATGCATTACTGAGTATAATTTACCAAGCAACTTTTTTGAGCTCTTAGCTGCAAACAGGTAGCAATGGAATGCCAAGGGGATAGAAAGTCCTAGTACACTTTGAGCAGAAATTGAATACCCTCTGGCTTTTATTGAGAAATACACAATATGATACATCAGCAACAGACTAGGTTGTAGGACTACTCAGTGTTTGCTACATATGACCACACTGTGTTTCATAAAAAATGCTGAATGCACTTTGACTTTTAAAGTAATTTTCACACTTCTTTCACTGCATCACTGAGTGTCACTATGACACAATCACTTCCTGTCAGCAGAGGCTCATAGAAGTGATGAGAATTTCTGTCTTGTGTATAAAAAAGACTACTACCTCCATAGCAAAGAAAATAAAGTTCTACCTTAACAAGACATTGAATTCTAGCAGATATATCCAATGCATGATGTTAGTGAATATATTCATGTCATCTCAGTAGTATTTCCTACTTTCCTCAAGTCTTTCTCATCAGTTAATTACTTTTCATTCTTTGTGCCAGTAGGCTATGAATTAATGGCTAAAGGAAATAAGCAAATTCAATGTCATACCTCATGAACAACAGTGAATTTATGTTCAGTTTGCATCTGTCTGATAAAGGTCATCTACAGCTTTGACTTTTTCAAGACCTATTATTTATAGTCTTCAGTTGGTGGTGTGAAGTTTATAGTTGCATTTTTCCAGCAGCAATGTGGTAGAGGATTTTTCCCATTGTTAAATTTGCACTGTAATTTCAAATAATTGCATTATTAAAACTGGAAAAAGTCAAATTAATAAGAATCCTAATTATCTTTGAATTAAGCAAGAAAAGGGAGAGTCAACATACATTCTAATTTTCATACAGTATAATCCCACTGGTCCTAGTTATAACTTGTCAAAAATAAACCTCAAATCCCACCACCATTTTTTATTGCTAGTGTAATGCAATGTTTATCAAATATCATACTTATCTTGATGACCATTCCTTATATAATTTGTATAGGTACTTCCATATTTAAAACTTATATATTTGACAGTAATCACACCCAGCTAACAATAAGCCAGTTCCAGCTAAGTAAGTTTATATTACTTTATAATAACTTTCAAGTTATTATGTTACACATTTACATGTAAACCGTTGAAAATATTATCACAATTACGACAATAGTACAAAAATAGTTCCTGAAGAAAAATGCCATACAATAATCCTTTGAATTAAATTAATTTATTTTATGCAATCATAACCATTATTTTCCTTATTGTAAGTAACTAGAATGTTTGACTGTTGTATCTGATACAATTTGACCTGTTCCTAAACAGGGAGCAGAAAAAGATCCACCATGAAATTTCATGATTCAGTGCACACTGACATAACCATCTGCTGAACTATACAATGGCTGAGATCTACTCAGGATTAGAACAAACCTCCCACCAGGGAAACTTATTGAATTATCTGTTTTCAGTGGTTAGGGAGAAGCTGTAATCTCCTAGAGGTGATTTTTTAAACTTAATGTGGTGTCAAGAGAAACTGGTAAGGGAATGACTACAGAAAAAAATAGTATTTCCTTTGCACCTGAAAACTACTGGTAAATAAACAAGCAATATCCTCTTTTATTATTTTCATTGTAATAGTTATCATATTAGTAAAAGATAAATTATTCATACTTGTACAAAACGAAATCAATCGCAAAATTTCAAAGACATAGATTACATAAATTCACATGCAAATATGACTCTTTTTAAATATGTTCCATTGTGAATACTGAATTGCCCAATTGTGAATACTGATAACAATGACTATATTTATGTTGTCATGTATTATGGCCCTGATGTTGTGTAGTGGAAAAAATGTTTGTGTCTGAAGTTCCTCTTGGATTTATCTGAAAATGTAACAGGGTAAGGTCATATATTTTACTGCAAAATATGGAAAATAGTTAGGAATGCAAAGCCATGGTTATCTTCCTGTACCACAGTAAAACATATGTTCCTGTATGATATTGAGTCAAGAAACGCTACTGAGTCAGACAAATTTAATACAGAAGACAGATAAATGTTACAAATTTTTCTTAATAGGCCAATCTAAATATTTCACAAGAAAACATCAGGGTTTAGGCTGTTAAAAACTGATCTTATTGAGTACTGGATTCCCTTATCTGTTGCTGTTATTGTTAGTGGGTGAATTCTCCTTCAGTGGGACTACAGTTTTCCTTTTTTTTTTTACAGGTGTGCAGCCTTAAGGACAGCCTAACATGTGAGTCTTTCTGGAATGAAACATCTCCTCAAGACCCACAGTGTATAATTATTTACTGGTTATTTTTAAATTAAGTTCATTTTCACATTACAAAAAAAAATGTATTGCATGTTTATTTCTGGGTTTTTATCATAAACTGCAGAACTGATTCCTGCAACTGCTCAGTACACAAATTTACTCGCCTATATAATTTGCACTTATATAATTTCATCCAGAACTGCCTGTATCTCGAGCTGTCCCTGAAGCCTGAATCTTCCATTGTTAAGATACTGTCTTCAGGAATTCTGAAAGTAAAAGTTACTTGCTCTTGCAAAAGACTAGTAATTTAAAGCGTTGTAGACATTTTTATAATAAGCTTCTTGTTTATCAAATAATGGAAGAAGTCCATCCTATATGAAATTATTTAATTAAAAGTTGAGTAATGTTTATATATTATCCACAGATTCTTATTACTATGGAACTGTTTCTGGAGAACATCATAGGGAAACATCAATTGTATTAATTTGTATTTTTGTAATTTAACCTTATTTTCCTTATTGAGAAAATAAGATGTTAAATATTTCAAGCTTATTAAAGTAATGAATATGCAACAACATAAAGGAATTTAGGTGGAACAAGATTTAGAATCTTGTTTGTCGCATAGCAGAGCTGGCAAATGTACAAGTGACTTGACATGCAAACATGCATAATTTTCTTCTATTAAACACAAAACAAAACCTTAACTCTCTTTCAATATGGCTATCAGAATTTTTCTGTATGATATAAAAATATTCTTCTGATCTATGGTGATGCTACAGGGAAACACTAAAAGTTCTGAAGCTAAAGGAAATACGCACTTTAAAACTTAATGCTGTTAAAGTATGTCAAGGCATGCAAACCAGCCAAATCTACAATGATTTTTTGCCTATAATCATAAGAATCCTCACTACCTTGAGTTACCTTGGTCTTCATTAGTGTCACCAACAACCTTATAAGACTTTTGGATAGGATTATTACAGAAACTGAACCTTAATTGGAACTTAATCTCTACAATTATGCATAATTACCCATGTTTATTACTCCTATGATGAGCACACATTTTTATTTAGCTGTAAGGCAAAATGAGTTAAAGCTTCTAGAAGCATTGGATAATATGATTTCTATGCACTTCACTGACTTTATTGGGTTGTATCATCTTAAAATTCAATTAAAAATGTATTTTCACTCTTTGGCCTTTGACTTTGGTAAGGAACGTGAATGAAGATAAGTCCAAGTCTTTATAGCATGTGACAGCCTTTAATTTCTTTTATTCCTTGAATCAGGCCAGAAATAATGCAGTACTGTCCTTTGAATGACTTCTTTCATTCTAAAATATTCAGATGAACTAATGTACAAACACAGTAGAAAGGAAGTGAATGTTTAATCCAGTTTTATTATTTTTCAAAGATAAGTATGATTAAATCAGACTCAGCCTCAGTCTTTACTTGGAGCTGTTTAAAATACAAGTCACGTTGATTGTCACTGCAGGGAGTAGATTTGTGATAACATGGCACAGTCATTTGTAAAACTACTCTTCATAATGAATGTGTCTTTCTTGGATGAGTTTCACCAGTTGTAAAGAACAGTCACATGCTGTGGCTTCTTTTTGTACATTCTGAGTTCAATTTTTAAAAATATGGTAGTTATTTCAGCAGGGTCTATATTCTGTTGTCACTACTTCCTTCAGTTCCGTGCAATCAGTTATAGGGTTAGATCCATTTAATTTCATAATCAACAAGTATCATTGGCCCTGCCTCAGAGTTACTTGCAGATATCATACTATTGGTGCTTAAGGGATAAGGAAATACTATGGCTCTGCAGGGTCTAAAAGACATTACTAATTTGGTTTGGCATGAGTAATTCTATAAAGGAAAACCTAAGACAAAATCCAAAAAACTTTATTCAATTCAATTTAACAAGAAAGTACTGTCATTTCTAAAATATAAGTGAATGATAGTACTAATAAGAGTGGAAGTGACCTGGCAATGTACACTTGCAACCCAGAAATTCATCCATATCATGGGTGCATCAAAACACACATGACTGAGGTCATGGGAGAGTTATTTTGCCCCTGAAATCCACACTGTTGATATCCAAATATCTGTGAAGACCTCAGCAAAGAAGACCTGGATCTGCTGGAATTGGTCAGATTTGGTGTCCTTTTTGAGGCATTTCAATACTTAAAAGGAGTTCTAATGAAAGTTTGGGATAGAAATTTTAGCAAATTTCAAACCAAAAGAGGGTAGATTTAGATTAAAGAGAACAAAAAGAATTTTTATGACAAAATACTGGAACAGGTTCCCCATAGAGATGGTCAATGTCGCATCCTTGAGGACATACAATGTCAGGCTGGACAGAACTTCAAGCAACGTGATCTGGTTGAAGATGTTCCTGCTCACTGCAGCCCTGATAATGTCCTCGCTTGTAAATTCTTTTTGGCATAATGTTTTAAGCATTGTTTTTGTTCTGTGTGTGGTTTTTTGCTTGTTGGCTTGGGCTTTTTTAAAAATATTATAATTTATCTAGTTCCTCCATCCTGTCTTCTGCAAGTGATTGAAAAATCTGTCACAATAACTGAGAGTATGGAATTCACTGAGAATTCATTTACTAATCCAAGTATACTTCTTTTACACCTTTGCCATTGGTTTAAACTGTAATGGGATGTCATTTGTGGAATTCATTTCTCCTGTTGCCTTTCTTTCAATATTCTTATTAATTTGACCATTCTTTCACAACTTCTGTTTTGAATTATTTGCTTTTTACCTTCCAAATTACAAGATCACCTTTTTTTCTCTAATGAAAAAGAAAAAGGGAAATAAAAAATTTGTAAAAATTAGTATTCCTATGTTTATATATTCACCTGGAAAGTATTATGCATACATTTTCTTATTGTTCTCAATCTTATTTTTATAATATACTTTACATGGTAGTTAAATACAAGAAAATAGCAATAACATCAGAAAAAATGACAGAACAAAATATGTACTTTTTCCACTTGAAGTTTCTAATCAGTATGTTACTTGTTTTCCATCTCTAGTGAATCTTTAATGATACTTTAGTGAAACTTTAATGATGCAGTGCTCAAGCAGAGTTGGGAATTATTAAGTTTTCATTTGGATTAGGAAGATCATAGTCTCAAAGTATAGATGTACGTGCAAATCTTTCAGCCTGAAGAGCTCAGGAATTTAATTTTATGTGTATTGCACACTTTGCTAGCTCCTGAAGCTGCCATACAATGTAACAAAAAATGCCATTAAACTGATAATTATTCAGTAACAAATCAAAATTAACAATAACTAAGTCCATCTAAAGATATTTGTCAGAGAGTTACTTTCTTCCTATATCCCTACTGGGCTTTGGAATACAGTGAGCAATGACTTGGAATGGCCCCTAGATCTAGCCATAGCCAGAAATCTGTATTTATTGAATTCTAACATTAAAGACAATTTTTTTAAATTATGCTGCACTAAATTGAAGAACTAATTTTTTTCAGTTTTTCATATAGGAAATTTCTGAATTACAGTTTTGGACATTTCAGTTTTGCTTTAGTCCTTCTCTTGGGAACTCTGAACTATATTTGATACAGCGTTAGAACTGTAACAGGGATTAAATTAAGCAAATTATTTGAGAGTCCCTCATTAATTAGTTTTGTGTTTTTCATTGAATGAAAGTATCATTAATATTTTGTTTTAACAAAATGAGCTATTATAAAATATTCAGTGAGAACACTGTGCATATAAATAACCATCTGAGCAAATGAACTACTTCTTCAGTTAATTATCAACACTCACTGAAATCACTGCCTCAAATGAGAGAGTATTTTGTGAAATTCATGGCTAAAGATAGATTAATATGAAAGGCATGGTAATGTTTGCAATAAGATCTGAAGAGATTGACCTGACAATCATTCAGAAAGGAAAAAACAGCAACCAAACAGAACAAAAAACAACCCAACCCACTGAAACTAAAAAAGAAAACAAAGCTTCCTTTTCTTTTTTATTAAAAAGTCACTAGCTTCACTTTTTCAAAATTGTTTCACCTTCACTAATTGTATTCAAATTTTCAATTTGTAGCTAGGGATAAATGCACTGATATTCATACGAGAAGCAATAATGATTTCTATGCAACTCGGCCTATGAGAACATAATAATAACTTAGGGAAAAAAAATCTTCAAAGAATATGGATCTTAGACACACAGAAGGAATGAATATATTCCAAATTCTTTCTATATAGTAGGATGACAAACAAATTGACACACCATTTATCAGTCGAATCCAACTAGGAAATTAAGCAAATAACATTTAAATAGATTTTCAGTTAAATTCCTTTTATTCCATGTTATACCAACCACTTGTTCTTATTTCTTACTCTGATTATGAGGTTTAAAATTTACCCAGCTTTCTACAGTTGTCAGTTTTTAAAACTCTGATTTTAAGTGACTTTAAAACAACTTTCTTAAATATTTTTAATAGGGTTCATTTGACAGATATTTCTCCTTCAAAACTCTTTTTCTGTATAATGATGGATTTACTTTAAAAATTTATTGCCTTTTAAATAGCACAGTAATATATCGGACATCTACAAAAATGAGTGTCCTCATTTAATTATTTCCATGTCTTAGGGAATTAGAATGAAACTGAAGGTAATCCGTAGAATCCACATCACAATACTGAACCATTTTTTAGCTCTAGCTGCTTTAAAAAGAACTGAGCACTTCTGCATTTTTCAAAAATTTTATGTAAAAGGAGGGGTGGGAATTCTTCAATAGTATTTTTTTTAGCAAAAATGTAATATATGCTTTCTTTATGACACTTCAGCACCTAACTCTCAGTTTTTCTTAAGATTGTTATATAACATAGCAACATTAGATCAGGTAGAAATAAACAGGAATCTGTTAAAATTCAGTTTCTCACAAAACTATTTTTGATCACTAATACTGAAACAAATCAGCCAGATTTTACTATATCCCATTTCCAAGTCTTATTTTCTTTCACAAGCTTTAAACTAATTAACATACTAGAATTATTGAAGCTGTATAAATTTACATGCAAATCTATTTATCTGCCTGATAGCAGTTCAAAGCTGTAAAGATAAATAGTTTATCTAATTACAAGGTATTTAATGCTGATGTTTTCAAGATGCTGACTGGTTGAGTTGATGTCATTAGAATTAAAAGACGCATGAAATATTTTTGCTACTCTCATTAATGATGTTAAGCTCAAGAAGTATTGGTATCACATTGCTACAGTGTGGGCAGAATATTAGGATTGGCAAAACTACATTTCTGTGGTGTTAGCACTTTAAAATTTTAGCACATAATAGTAAAAGAAATAATTTCTAAGGTCCTGAGTCTTAACTGCTATAATGTGAATACAAATAGGAAAACTGAATACAACACATATTTTAATCTTTTTCATTTTCATTTTATATATATCCGATATATTTAATATGCTAAGATTAATAGTTTCCAAGCCTTTCGTTAAGTAAAAATTTAGTGTGAAAGACTGCAAGATGCACTCATGCATTAATGTTTAGAAAGATGGTAGTTTGCAACTTTGTGCTACTGTTGACCTGTTTCTTGATTTTCATTAAATAATACCAGCTTAACATTAGTAAAAAATGCTGACATTTTCCTCAAACATTTTTGTAAGATTCATATTATCAGAAAACAATTTTAATTATGTCATTTTCTTGAAACAACAAAACCAAAACACTTTGTAGAATATTTACAATCAAGTGCTAACAAATTATTATTATTACCTAGACATTTTGCTATTTAACATGTGCCACAGACAGAAAAAACTAAATTAGTGCATCATTGCACATTACGGGAAAAGACTGTTCTTGGTCAGTTTTAATTTTCTAAATACTGCAAATGTCACAAAAAGAAATTACTGTGAGGAAAATTAGAGTATAGTATGTGACAAAGTATTCCTGAATAATGGCTATCTTTTACATTATCTTTTTCAAATGCTTCTACCTACTGAATTTTGTAAGCTCACGCAAACCTACAATCCTTTTCTTTCCCAAGATCAGAGAATCAGAGTTGAAAAAGACCTTCAAATGTTATCTAGTCCCACCCCCCTGCACGAAGCAGGAACATTCTGTACTGAATCAGGTTGCTCAGCACCTCCTCAAGCCAAGGATGGGTCCTCCAGGGATGGCGCCGCCAACACCTCTCTGGATAACCTGTTCCATTGTTTCACCCTCATGGCGTAGAATTTCTTTGTAACTAACTAAAATATGCCCTGCTTCTGTTTAAAACCATTGCCCTTCATCCCATTGTGACATGCTGTGACAACCAGTTCCTCCTCAGCTTTTTTGTAGGCCCCCTTCCAGTACTGATTGGCAGCTATTAGGTCTCCCTGGAGCCTTCTCTTTTCTAGGCTCTCTCGGCCTGTCCTCACAGCAAAGGTGTTTCAGCCTCCAGTCAGATTTGTGGCCCTCTTCTGGACCTTCTTCAATAGGACCATGTCCCTCTTGTCCTGAGGGCACCAGAGCTGGGGGTCTCACAGGAGCAGAGTAAAGGGACAGAATCACCTCTCTTGATCTGCAGCCCAGGACATGGTTGGCCTCCTGGGCTGCACACACAAAGAGTTGCCTTGAGTACAGTACCCCTAAGTCCTTTTCTGCAGGGCTGCTCTCTATCACATGACCTCCCACCCTGCTTTGGTAATGATTGCAGCTAAAAATATGCCATCTTTTGGATGTAGAAACTCATCTCAAAGTTCATCCCAAAGGTTGAAATTCCTCCCAAAGATTAATTGTATTGGCTGATGTTAGGCATCTGCAACATATATATTCTTATAGCTCAATTACTCTTAGAATCATAGAATCATAAAATAGTTTGGGTTGGAAGGGACCTTAAAGATCATCAAGTTCCAACACCCTTGTCATAGGCAGGGCCAACTCCAACTAGACCAGGCTGCCCAGTGCCCTGTCCAGCCTAGTCTTGAACACCTCCAGAGAGGGGGCATCCACAACCTCCCTGGGCAACCTGTTCCAGTGTTTCAC
>VZTY01027419.1:24994-46760 GCA_013400935.1 Turnix velox | reverse complement strand
AGAATCGGTACTGATGGCACCTTTGCTACAAGTAGGAAGTGAATTATAAAATAGCCTCCAAAATGTAAGATTAGAGAACAATTGTCCAGAGAGGACTTAATTTCTTTTCACCTTGCATGTGGGGAGACAGGAAAGAAAAATAAAATCTTGCAAAATTAAGAAAATAGGGTTAATATGTTTGTTTAATTTTAGAACTTAATAGGGAAACAAACAAGACTGTAACTAAATGTTACTGCATTCACTGAAAAATCTGTTTTAGAATAAAACATCCTTTCTGCATGTTTAGTTAATATTTCATATTCTCCTCTCCTTGTACTGAATAGGGCATGCCTTAAAGAAAATAACTTTAAAAGACATCAGAAGATCCTCAAGATTTTAATTGTTGTTTTCTGTACTTGGTAGTAGAATTTTAACAGTGCCTGCTGGCTGAAAAATTAACCAACTGAACCCTTTCACATCCATTTCTCGGTGGCCTAATGAGAAAAATTACCTGACATCCTTACATTTGTTTTCTTGCCAAACAGTCCCATTAATGGGAGAACAAGAAAATACAACCTCATGCAGCCATTTCATTCAATTTTCCTTAACTTTGTTACATAGGTGTGGCAAGGTAGATATCACTTCCAATTGCACAAAATATCACATTAATTTGAATGGAATTTCTTGCTTCTAAGAGCCTTTATGAAAACAAATTGAAAACTGCAACATAGTAACCATGAAATGAATAAAATCTGTTGTTCCTATCCTTTTCTTCAAAAGTCAGTCAAAATTAACTATCCTTTTATTTGGCAGTCTTTCCAACAGTCATTGTTCACGCAGATTTTAGATAGTAAGCGCAATGTTCTATTTATTCTGCCCTTAGCAGTATAGGAGGCATCTGACAAACAGCTAGAATCATCTCACTCTTTTGAAATTCAAAAAACCAAAAATCAATTGTAGACTAAGTTAGCTGTCTTCTACAGTCCATTCTCTACCATCATACCAAAATTTCTTTCCTAGTTTTCACAAACTACTTGCTTGCCCTTTTGTATGTCCTTCTTTTCATGTTTTAGTTTGTGATATGCCAGGATTAGATGATAGGATTTTTTTGTCTGTTTGCTTTCTTTGCTTTTGTAGAGCACAAAACNCTTCTTCAGGTATTGAGAAACTACTATGAGGTCCCCCCTGAGCCTTCTCTTCTCCAGGCTGAACAACCCCAACTCCTTCAGCCTCTCCTTATAAGCAAGTTGCTCCAGACCTCTGATTATCTTTGTGGCCCTCCTCTAGACCCACTCCAACAGCTCGATGTCCTTCTTGTGTTGAGGACTCCAGAACTGGACACAGTACTCCAGGTGGGGCCTCATCAGAGCCAAGTAGAGGGGCAAAAATCACCCCTTTTGACCTGCTGATCACACTTCTCTTGATGCAGCCATTTCCTTGGGACTGCCTTAGATTAGCTTTGGGCAGTCTGATCTGATTCAAGTACATGTCCTGGCCTTATTGGGCTGACACATAGACATGCAAGAAGATTCTTTCCTCTTTTCCCCTAGTTCTTTAATTGAGTACAAAGAGAAAAAATGAATGAGGATCTGTTTTCTAAATCTTCACAGAAGGCAAAGTATAAACACATTTAAGTCTCTATTGAAGTGACTTACTTGAGTGATTAAGTTTTTTTTTAGTCTTTCATGACGGTAAGACCTTTGAGCAGAACCATTAAGTAGTATGGAAGACAATCCAGTACTTCTATTTGGGNAGGATTTTTTTGTCTGTTTGCTTTCTTTGCTTTTGTAGAGCACAAAACACACTAACTAACTAACTAACACGCTAACTTGTGGATCATGTTTTTTGATGCTTGTGAGAACAATTATATTCAGTGGCAAAATAAGAGAATTCTGAATATGCAGTAAAGATCTTTAACACAACTTATTCATTACTCAACGATACATATGAAAATATGGAATTTAACCTCTCAGATATGTGCGCTCATTTTTGTAGCCATAAAGTAGAACATGGAATATAATTATAAATTTATAATTAACAGATTCATATTTTTTGCATTGTGGAACAAGAGGTAAGAATTAATTTAAACTAAAGACATTTTAACAGGGTAGCTATATAACTTCAAGCCCTGATTCAGTCAAGAATGTTTTAAAATAGACTGCAGGCGTTAGAGCTTCCTCATAAGAGTGAATAAAGCAAATGTGAAAAGAAAGTATTAAAGTTCACTCAAGTCATTCTGGAAAGACCAGTCATTTTATACTCAGAAATATTTTTTTATTCAACAGGTAAAGATAAGATAATATTCTGATTCTTTATGGCCTTAAAGTCCATATAATTATAAAAACCGAAAGGTAATTTATTAGCTATGCTGATAAAAAATTTGGACAATATTTGGTGTTTCTGGATAAATACTTTTATGGTTAAATACAAGGATAAATGCATGACATATAGTTCATAATGGTGATACAAATAAATATTTAAGGATTTTTCAACAGTAATCCCTTAATAAGGCTGGAGTACACACTGAAATTTACTTGGAGAAAGAAAAAAATGTTTCCAGTATCACTAGAATCTACATTTTAAAATACTTTTGAAGAGGAAAAGCAGAATATATTTAAATTTACATTTTTTTTTCTTAAAAATATTCTAACATATTCAACTTCTAAGTTGTTTTTTTTTCCTCTATTATCACTTAAACAATTCTACAGAATAGCAACACTTCAAAATTAGTGAAAACACTCGACTTTTTATTTTAATATTATAACCAAAAAACCCCCCAAAATACTCAGTTCATACTGGGTGTTGGACATACGTGCTGTTCAGATTCTCCAATTATGTTTCATAAAAGGACTTCTTTAGCTACTGCTTTTATATGAAACATGTTCTTACTGAAAAAATGTAAATACACACAAAAGGAGTCATTAGAGTGTGCAAGATCATAACTAATATAATCATGCAATGCTAATCAACATAGTGAGCATAGTCAATATAAGACAGGCATACAATTTCATAGTTTCAACACCAATGAGGAGACTTGGAGAAAGACTGTAGACAATGAAAATAACATGCAAGGAAGGATTTAAATGTCAGGCCTCAATTTCATTACTGCAGTGATGAATAAGACAACTATCTAGTACTCATGTTTGATGAACTATGTTTACAACACTTTGGAAAGTCTGGTACTCTACCTCTCTCACATCTGAAAAAAAATTCTGTTTTCACTGGCATGCCTGAATAGAAGAATTTTCTTCTAGGAACTATTTTCACGTATTGAGACTGATGTTACTGCTTGTATCCCATCTTCTACACTGAGAATCCCCTCTATCCTGCTTTGAACTGCTGTTAAGGAATCTTAAACTCAGCCTCAGAACAAGGAAGATAAAAAAAGACCATAAGCTTTTTATTGCTATATCCTAGGATAAAAATTCTTGTGCGTCCTGTTGGACTGACTGTTCTGGGACAGAGTAATGGAAACTGAAAAATCTATTCTAGTAATTGCAATGATGAGTTCTCTAGCATTCTAACTTACAGCAATTTAGCAGTATCCTAAATATTATACAGTCCTCATATATTATGCAATCTTTCTTTAATCTTTCAGTATAGCAATTTATATCCTGCTCCTCTCACACAATTTTCCTATAAATCATTATAATTTCATTTAAATCCTTAAATTGTTCTTCTAACTTTGATTTGATATATTTTAAAATTGTAACTAAACTCTAACTTACTTTAAATTGCCCTTATTTAATTAATTTCTGGTTCTATCTTTAACAAAATGAAAAGGCAGATCTTTTTTTTTTTCCAGTAAAATAGCTCTGAGAGTTTTTATCTGAAAAGGCTGCTATCAGGTTACAACTGCAGGTATTTTGTAGCTACATGGGGTCAGAAGAGTTTAAAGATCAGTCAGAAAAAGTTTTCCTGGAAAAGCTGTTTTGGAATGTGTCGGAAAAGTTAGAATTTCCAAGTGATTTACTACAAATACATCCATTCTGTCACATGAACAAGTATCCCTTGCATCTACTAATTTTGAGTCAGGACAAGAAAAAAAATCTTTGTTGGATGTTTGGCAAGCAATTTTTTTAATGGAAACTGCAAGAAAAAAAGCTGTTGAGATTACTTATTAGCTACTGAACAGAAATCTTCAGAGAAAGAATAAAGAAATGTTTGGTTTCTTCCCTCTATGTTCCACATTTATAAGATGCTAAATATTTAACTGACATCTTGGTAACAATGTTCGACTGTATGTCCGACATGTAGAGGAAAAGACTGGGTCTTAGATTTATCAGGATAGTTACCTGTGTAATTCCTGTTGGTTCAGAGGACAATTTTTAGTCTAGGTGATTTGTAAATGAGTAAGGAAAGGACTAGCATGTCTCTGCTTGGTCTTAAAAAGCAAGGGGAAATTTGAGATCATAGAAAAAGTAGCTTGCTCTTGCCTTCTAGCCTCAGGTTATACACTAAATGCTCAAAAAAAACCCTACTCACTATGTACAGGAATGCAGTTCGTTGGTTTTGAGAATGTAGATATGTACAAAACATCTCAG
The DNA here is from genome assembly GCA_013400935.1 of Turnix velox. NCBI lineage: Eukaryota > Metazoa > Chordata > Aves > Charadriiformes > Turnicidae > Turnix > Turnix velox. The sequence goes on along the minus strand of VZTY01027419.1, from coordinate 42,237 downwards.
AATGGCCTGACATCAGGAAATGTGTACAAACAATTTGTTTTTAAAGGAAAAAAAGCCTGTGAATAAATTCAGAGTCAGAATAAAATATTTCCCAAGCAGATACTTATTTTTTTACTGGAAAATTACTTGTAAGTTTCTTAAGATTTTGGGCAAGTTTATAGACATCTATGTGGAAACTCATTTTGAATTGGCATTCAAACTGGCAAAATATCTATAATCATTTGGCACAACAAGAAAAAACAATGTGTTCTTTTGATCTACTATTTTCATGCTACTCTAAAACATTTCCAAATGCGCAGTTCAATTTAATTGCCATAATTATTCTTTTTTTCCCCTTTTCAGTGAGTTTTATTTTAAGAGGAAGAATGTAAGACAAAGATTAAGTTTCTTCTCCAGAAACTAAAGAACACAGAGACCTCAAAATATTTTTATTCTCTGCCTTGGACTTCTGAGATGAGCTTTGGGCCAGACCAAGGTTAAATATTATCCTCTCTGTAGTTCTTTTTATCTTCTGTGTAGTTCTTTATACCCTTCCTAATGATGCCCATGATTTTGTTGGCTTTGTTTTCTGCCACAGCAGAATGATTTCAGAGCACTGCCTTTCTTGTGGTCCAGAATCACTTTTCCCTACTTTCAGCTGGCAATTCTGATTTCATCATCACATGAAGGGTTTTCAGCAATTTTTAGTTATTGTTTTCCTTAATTGTATTGATTTATGTTTATTTATACTGAAGTGTAGTTGAAAAAGACTAGAACTGGAGGTAACATTAGTCACTTCTTTTGTCAAAATGGTGAGAGTGATGCTGTTCTCACTGTTGTTCTCACTGTAGCTCTTTTTTATGATTGGTTATACACATATTGGTCAGCGGTTCTGCTGTTATACATTTGATATTTGTCAGATATCTCAGGCATGTGTTGTGCAGCCCTGATAGCTTGCTGTCATCTAATTCTCTGCTTAATCCAGTGCTTTCTATGTATTTCAAACTGATCTTGCTTCTCTAACCTATCTCCTAGAAAGAGTATGATAGCTATGGAAAAATACACAACAAAAGACCAATCCAAAGAATATACAGAGACTTTTAAGCCCCAGCTGTCATTCCTTCAGTAGAGCAATGGGAAGCATTATTATTTATAGGTTAGTATGAACTACTGTCTAATGCAAATTGAAACATTCTTTAAGCTAGGAAAATACAACAGCTGATTTCTTGTTTTTCAGTTTGTTTCCTTTTGGTTTTGGTTTTGTTTTGCTTTTTTTCTAACTTGAAAAAATAATATAGACATTCTTCAAACATTTTTCAGAGCTTCAGCTTCTGAGAACAGAACTCTACTGCTACCCTTTTATTCATTATCCATCCAAATTCATCTTGTTTCGAATGACACTTTATGAAGATGCATACACTAACCTTCAAAAAATGCCCAGCAAAAAGGTTTGCAGAACTGAAGATAAGACTGTGCAAGTATTATAGTAATTTAAAGAACAAAAACTTTAATGCCTACTATAATTTCTTTGCTGCTGTGAATTTAATTACTGGTTATTATTTCATTATAATGCAGTCTACTGACTGAAAACAAAAACATATTTCTATGAGCACCTTGATTAATAGGTAACTTGGTTTAGATAGAGTTTTTTCAATCCTCTTTGAGTCCAAAAGTTGGTATTTACTTTTTACTTCCTCTTTTTTTTCCCCCCCATACTGACAGTTTTATGATGGGACTGCAAGAAGTTAGCTGTTTGCTTAAGTAACTGTTTCAATTACAATAAATCTAATAACTTCACTTGTGATCTTCTTGTACTATTATGGTGATGAATAAGTTGAAGAACACTGGCCAAACCATTCCTCTATTTATGACTCAGTGTTCTCAAAGTTACTAGTTTTCTGTAGAAAGTATATGGATATTTATTAGTGGAAACTGCTGGCAGTACTGCACAGAACATAATTTAAATCTTTACGCAAAGAGCAGAAAAAACAGCAGTTAATTTTAACAAATCCACAGGAGATACACTACGACATATTTTATATATTAATTTAATTTCATTGCATGTGATTGACAGGAATTTTCTTCATTTGCTAGAAACAAAAGAAACTGGGATTTGTGGGAACTGTACTATAAGGGAAAACTAAGAATTCTAGGAGTAGATTTAGAACAGTATCAAGTAATTTTCTAATGAGATGTGCACTTTTATTTGTCCAAGAAGCCAGGAATTAATATTGGTTTGAATCATTCTGACATTTACAGTAAGAGGCTTCGTGCAAGTGCAGCTTAGACTTATAGACTAATCTCTCTTGCTCTGTCTGTAGATTTGAAAGGTTTTATAAAACATTGGAAGACAAGGATTTACTTTGAAAAAGTGAATTTCATCCCAGAAAAGGTGAATTGAGTGTATTAATTACTTATATTATGGTTCACCTCATTATGGCAAAAGAGATCACTTCCTTCTATCAAGTTTTCCATTTCCTAGAAAAGGGATGGATATCAGTCTGTCGTCATACTGCAGCACAACACACCAAGCAGAGTGACCTGTCTCTGGTCCCAAATCACATCAATAGATAACTCTATGTTGGTATTCTTCTTGCCAGAATAGCAAGATACAGTCCAATGGGTTTGGGTGTTACAGTTTGCATTCATCTTGGTTGCTGAAGAGTAAAGGTAATGTTTATGAATGCTTTGCCGAAAGAACAAGTTTTCATCTTTTAAAGTAATCTGGTGCTTTTTGTGAATATTATTTATTTTCCTGGTTTGGGATGAAACCAAGTCATATTTTCATTCAGTGAGAGAGTGCTCTTTCTCCTACTTGCTGCTGTGGCAGCTAGGGTCAGCTGATTTGATTGTTTACCCTGTGGAGGAATTATAACTGTGGAGAGGTCAGGTGGCCCAAAATGACCCATTCCATAGCATCTGCCATGCTTAGGATAAAAGCTGATAAATCAAGGGATCAGATTGGTTGTTCCTCTTTCATTGCTAGCTAGGCTATGTTCAGCCTCTAGTACAGCCCAGTTCTTGAGACCTACCAGTCACTCCAGAGATAGTAACAGTTTCAGTCCCTTTATAATTTGATGACAAAAGGGTACACTGTGCACCACTGTCCACTAAAGTTTGACCTTCTGCAGTAGTATCTTGCATTGAGCATGGATGGTTAGGTTTTTACAGTTCAGGGTGAAGCTACCTAGGCGATATTTGTGAGGAGCAGAGGGTGCTGCCCCATGTCAGACGCAACTGGTTTCAGACAGCTGCAGCAGACCTGCTACAGGGCACAGCAAAAAAAACTATCATGCTTAAAAAAGTTCTAGGTGCTCATTGTGGGCAGCCAAATTACTGTTTTAGCTGTTGCAATTAGTGGTATCTAAAGATTTGTTGAAATTGCTGAATTATATAGGCTTCAGATTGAGATTATTTCAGCATCTTGTGTTCAGGCAGAATTATCTGAACTGAACCATATCCTCCCTGTGATTTAGTGCAGCAATTCATATCAATCATATCCCAGAGGAATATACTTTGTTTCAGTCAATTGGTTATTCTAGAACAAGATACTTTGAATGTATTCTTATCAACCTATCCTCATTGTATTACTTAATTTGAATATCAGTTACACCTAATTGTGCAAATCTGACAAAAATATTAACTTTAAATCCTTTTAGGATGGTTGTCCTGTAATGTGTCTGTGTTCAAATCTACTGAGGTAAGAAAATGAAATGACAAATTTTTACTTCTCAAGTGTAGTTTCTATTTAATTAACTACAATTATTTTTTGTGTTTTTACATTATAAAATACAGCCCAAATTTTGGTGTGTGGGTGTAAAGGAATATTTTTGGTAGGTACTCTAAAAAAGTTTACTAGTGTATCACCTTGATTCTCCTTCTTCCAGATTCTCAATCATTTGCTTATGCAGCTCTCTCTATTCAGTCACCTTTTCTGTGAATTCTCTTTGTCTGTCTCATCTGAAGACTAAAGGAAACTGTCATGTCTTTCTGCAAAGTCGAATGCTTCCACTATGTTTACAGTATTAAATAACCGAGAGAAGTTAGTTGTTGATCCTTGTAAATGCTTGTGGAATAGGAGTACTCAAAGACTCCAGAACAGGAAATAAGATCCAGGAGAATCTGCTGGACATAGCACACAATAAAGATCCTCTTTACACTCGCTGCCTGCTATGATTTCCATATTTCCACAATTTAGTAGGTCACAGTGCATAAGAAATAATTATCATAATTCTGTTTAGTATCTATAAGATTCTTCTGATACTTAATTTTAAATTCAAAACTTCTGCATCTAAAAAGCATATTTATATTCCCATTATAAAATATGGAAATATATTATTACTTAATTTATGGTCATCAGAGAGCTTTCAGAGGTAAAAGTGAGCCTTTGACTTGCTGAGATTTCAGTCCTGCAATCTCTCACACAATGCTTCTTTCCAAATCCTAGACTATACAACAGTAAATACTGTGGAACATGCAATTAAGCAACTTTTCATGCTTTTCTTTTTCAAGATTGATTATGACAGATGAAAAAATATCTTGGTGAATGCTAACATTTTGTTGCCTTCAGTTACATAAATCTCTTTAGTTATAACTAGAGTAAAAGAAACAATTTGTTAATGAGTTGAGATAATCTTGTATTGCATTCTCTAGAGCACAATAACAGTGGGGTTTAAAATAAGACCAATTGAATTTTATTTTTACTTTGTGATGGGTTGACCTTGCCTGGCTGTTAACCAACCACCCAGTAGCTCTCTGTCTCTTCATTCTTAACCACATAAGGAAAAAAATTAAGGTGAAAATGTTCATAGGCCAAGATAATACCAAGGAGATCATTTACCATTTAGCATCACAGGAAAAACAGACCTAATTTCAATAAAATTCATTTATTTCTAATTAAAATTGAGTTTGATGGTGAGATACAGAGGAAAAAAATTAAACATCTCCCTGTTATCATGCCCTTTTTGCCTAGCTTAACTCTTTCTTTCCTGACTTCTCTATCTCCCCCTCTTCAATCAGTGTAGGAGGGATGGGTTGTAGTCAGTATATAGCAGTTCTTATCTTCCTCACACTTTCACTCTCCTCTAGCATATGTCCTTCACACAAGCTGCATTTCCTTCTGGTATAAGCTTTCCATGGGCCACAATTCCTTCAGGGCATATCCACCTGCTAGGATGTGTATTGCTAAAAGGGCTGCAGGCTCCAGCACCTGACATATGTCTTCCTTCTCCCACCTTGATGCCTGCCAGGCTATTTCTCACACTTTTTCCTTCAGTGCCTGTGTATCATTTTCTGTCCTTCCTTAAACCTGATTTCCCTGATGCATTGTCACCTTGGACTGTGAGGTTCAACCATGCCCTGTGGTGGGTTGATTTGAACCATCTGGAACTGGCTGTATCTTGCAGAGACCAGGCACTTCCCCCCCTGACAGAGGCCTCCCTGCAGCTCTTCAGCTACCGCTACCAACACCTGGACACCTACACAAAATACATAGCTTTTTAAGGATTTGGGTGAATCTAGTTTTTCTGAGAGTAGCTTGAAAGGTGAACAATCTAGGGACACTTATTAAACTTTACTAGAAACCTCTTTCAAAACAGATATTTGAATGTAAATTTATGTAATGTTTTTGTGTGAGTTGTGTTGGTTTTGGTTTGATTGGGTTTTTTTTACAGAAATGACTGATGTTACTATGAGGACATTCAGTTTTCTTTGAAAAGAAAATGGAAATCAGAGGAAGCTGCTTTTGAGGACAAAAAAGAAAATAGTTATGACTCCTATCATGGAGAAGGGAAAGAGGGAAGATTTGAGGAGGTGTAGACAGCCTCAGTTTGCTCTCTTGACAGATGATGGAGCAACTAAACATTGAAACTGTTTCAAAACACATTAAAGATGGGGAATTGGTTAAAAGCAGCCTATATGAATGTACAAAGGGGAAGTAATTTCTGGTGAAACTGGCAGTCTTCTGCAAGAAAATTCCTGGTCTGGAGGCAGAAAGGACAGAAGTAGGTGTTGTGTATCTTTGCATTAGTAAGTCTTTTATTAATATATGCCAGTATTGGATTCAGAAAACCCGATGAAGTATGAACTTGATGAGTGGAAAGTGGGGTAGATTGAAAGTGAGCTTGAACCATTTGTTTCAGAGGACTGTGATAAGCACATGAAGACTACAGAGATTCCAGACCTTTTTTGATGTATCTAAGGGTCAATACTCAGGCCATTACTTTTAGACATTGTTGACAGTCATAGAATCATAGAGTTGGAAGTGACCTTCAAGTGCCATGTAGTCCAATCCATCTGCAGTGAGTAGGGAAAAAAAATTACAGGTTCCATGTATCCTCACTCCCCCCACTAATCCTTTTCCAGCCCATTTTGCCCCAAATGCTGAGAACCTGGGCTCCACTGGAACCTGCTCCCTCCCTCCCCAGCTGTTCCTACTTTACTTCCTCTGCCCACTTTCCTATTTCTCAGCTCCAGAGAAGGGCAGCAGCTACCATTTGCCCCCACCATGGGCTTGAGGGATGCTCCTCCTGCTATTAGCTCTCCTGAGCATCAGTGGTGAGTTGCTTTAGCACATCCCAAGGGAACTTGGTGGGAGGAGAAAGGCTGGGGGGCCTTCTGGCCCCCCGGCTGGTTAGGCAGGGGGAGGGATGTGTGAGAGGGTTGGTGGTTACCTCAGTGTCACCTATGGCTGAGCCCCACTTTGTGTTATTGGGGCAATGGCAGGAGTCTTACTGTGGGGCATTCAGAGAATCTCAGCATGTCAGGGATTGGAAGGGACCTCAGAAGGTCTTCTAGTTCAAAGATGCATGTACTCAGTACTGCTGTATATAAAGCAGGTAAAAGTCTAATTCAGAATAAATTGTAAAGCACAAATGATGGGTTTTTACAATTTTTTAAAAGATTGTATTTGAAAGTTACAGTTGTTTGGTTGGTATCGTGGCATTTAAAATGTAACAACAACATCCAGTCTCACTACTTATTTCTGTACTACTGTGATTATAATTCAGAAAAGTATATATAGACAATGCCTCGGATTATTTAAGTGATTTGACAGACAAATCTGTGTATGCTTTTCATCTCACTGTTAAATTAAGGGATGCTCTGCTTGAACAATCCAGTGTCTTTTGCCAAGCAGCTGTTAATGCCATTCAAAGGGAAAAGGGATAAGAGGCAATGAATGATTTTCCTTAGAAAATACTCAGGATCAGAGAGTGAAACATTAATCTCTAGGACATATGTTAGATTTTGAACCTCAAGAATGTGATTCCATATTCATTAAAGTGTATAGAAGGGAAGTGAAATTAAACCACGCTACTAAATCTTTCCACAAGTAATATAATTTTATTCAAAGACTTGAACAATCATGCTGTAAATTATGAGCTGTAGATGTCTGATTTTGTGATTCAATCCAATTCAGTATGTAACTCCTTTAATTACCATTGATAAAAATTGTCATCAGGGGCACCATGTATGCTATTGAAGCATTCATCACATCACATGACTGTGAGTCATGCAGCATGACTCGTCCCTGACTGGACCTCCAAAGTTCTATCCTTTTATGAAGCATGCTTCATTTCAGTTGTTAACTATATTAGAGCTGATTTTGGAATCCCAAATAAAATTAAGATGTCATTATACACTATAGAGAGCCTTTTTGTTGCAATCTGATATAGTTGTGCTCAACATAAAAAAATAGAAATTTCACTTATTTTGGGGTAATAACCCTATGAAATCATAAAAATGTTTAAAAACTGATTTATTCTTAGATTACTAGTTTAGATCTGCGTTCCTTCCTGCACAACTTAAACTGACTTGGATGGTAAGGAATATTGACATGTCAACCTGCGGGAAAGAAGCTTTGCAGAAAAGATGGAAGGGTTCCTGGAAAAATACCAAGTCTGCAGTGTTACTAATTGAAGACATAAGAGGCAATGGGCAGTAACTAAAATTCAGTAAAATATATTGAAGAGTGAGAAAAGAAGATTTTACTTTTAAGGTTATCTGATACTGGAGAAATGGAGACATTGTGGAGTCTTCCTCCATGGAGACATTCAAACCTTAGCAGACAAAGCTATAAGCAATCTGATTGTGCATATGTTTGGACTAGGCAATTCTGAGAAGTCTCTTTCTGACCTGGCCATTCTAAGACTGGGGGTTTTTTGGTTTTTTTTATGGTCATGTACCTGTTCTGTTAAACCTTTAACAGATTTTATCTTCAAAAGATCAGAGACTGGCAATCTTTTATAGAGTTGTGAGGTATGTGACTCAATACTGGAATTTTCATGAGGCCTCTTGATATATCAGGAACTTAAAGCATGGTAATATTAATGTTAACATCATCTAACATTTGATGTAACACTAGTGTGCTTACCCTCTTTCCTCCCAGAGAATATATGATCCCTTATATCACCTTTTAAGTCTCTAATTTAATCCCATATTACTTGTGCTCACTTCAGAAAAATTGGACTTTGCTTAATGATGCAAGCTACAGTGTAAAACTACTAAACTTTTGAAATTAATCTGTGTATTTTCTCCATCTACCATTTGATTTAATGTGTTTAAGTAAAGTGCTGAATTCTATCCTGTATACTTTTGTTTTGCAAAATACTAAACCTGTTTTGGCTTTTGCTTAACAATAAAAATAACCAATAAAACCAACCAGAAATACAAATTGTGACAGTCTGTACCAGTTGCCTGGATGTGTAGTGGGTGTAAATTATACCCCTGCTTCAAGGGCACTATGCTGATACATACGAGCTCTTTGAGTGCTTATGTCATACCTGCAGTCAGGCAAATTTCATACTACAGTGAAAACACGCAGAGTTCTAAAATGCACTTGCTTTGGGTGAGGTCACACACAAGTTGACAAACTTTCTTGAAGGCTCTCCTCCTTAGTGTAAGATGACCGATCATATTCATAGTTCTTCATCAGTTGGGGTTATTTGTTTTTGTGTTTTCTGTTTTTCTAGTTTTCTTGGGGGAGCAAGTGAAGGAAGGAGGTTGTTTTATTTTATCTGTTAGGCTTGGAGTTTGATTTTTTTTTTTTTTAATTTTAAAATTTCTTTCCTAGAGTAAGGATTTACTTAATGGCTACGACAGTACCTGTAAGACATTGTAGCTGAAGCTCTAAATTTTTTTCTGGTACCAAATGGAAATACAGAGTGTCATAGTCCTATACAGATAATGTTGGGCAAGGTAGTTTAAGGTTTGTATGTTATTTCAAGTAGTTCTTCATTCTTGATAAGATTTGAAGTCTGCCGTAAGTTATATATATTTCTATATTTAATGATTATACTAATGTTCCTTCTTAAAAAAAAAAAAGAATTTGTATTTTCATATCCTGCAATCTTTATGCTGCAAGTGAATGAATGTGCAATAAATATTAATGGAATAATAACCAAAATAAACCTGCTATAGTAAACAAATGATAAAATAGCATGATTTAGAATCATAGAATCACCCTCACTGTAAAGAATTTCTTTCTTATGTCAAGTCTAAATCTACCCCCCTCCAATTTACATCCATTGTTTCTAGTCCTCCCATCCGATATCATATTAAAAATTCCTTCCCCTGCCTTTCTGTAGGACCTCCTCAGGTACTGATAAGATACTATAAGGTCCCCTCTGAGCCTTCTCTTCTCCAGGCTGACTTTCTTCACTGTTATTACAAGATAACTTGTTAATAATCCTGTTTTGTGTTTCTGTTGGCACATTGTCATATAATTGTATATAAGGCAATAGTTCCTGGTGTACATTATTCAGTTTACAATCTCTTGAAAATTTGGATTCAATTGGAATGTTGGCATTTGTGCTCTAGTGGGCCTTCTTGCCAAGCAACAATACTTTTTTCTTTATTGTATATAAAATGTCATATTCTTGAATGTGGTCTAGTTTTGGAGAGAATGTATGTTATTTATTTGATTTCTGGAACCACGGGACAACCAATGTAACACTAAAGAATTATAAAAACTTTCCAAGTAGATAAGTATATGTCAACATAAATGGCACTGTAAAGGCTGTTTTCCATCTCACTGCCCATATATAAGAATTGCTGGAGCTTCAGAGAAACAATATTGATAAAATTCCCCATTAAAAATAAATGCATCTCTCTGTAAGGTGCAGATGTTTTTAAAGACTTGTTTACACAGAGAGAACAATGACCTTCATTTTCTGTCTTAGTAATACACCTCACCTGTTTTTCATATACACTATTTTTTTCTGTTGGAAGCAAATGATGGTCTTAAATAATACTACATAATAACTTATTTAAATAGTAAGTGGAAACTGGAGCTTTGGAGATATAGATTTGATTCCCAGTTCTGTCATCCTGTGCAGTCTTAGATAAATCATCCAATTCACTATGAGTGCAGATTAAGCAGGCTGTCTACATATGATCTAACCAAGAAAAGAACCCAATGAAATGAAGTAACAAATACTAAGGTTAGAGCTGAAAAAGCTACAGCTCCGAACTGGTGCTAAAAAATTGTTTGCTTTGTCTATATCTGCCCAGCAGGTAGAGATTCTGCCCCTCTGCTCTTGTGGGACCCCACCTGGAGTACTGTGCTCACCTCTGGTGCCCTCAGCACAAGAAAGATGTGGACCTGTTGGACAGGATCCAGAGAAGGGCCATAAGGATGATCAGAGGGCTAGAGCACCTCTCCTACAAGGATGGGATAAGAGAATTGGTGCTGTTCAGTCTGGAGAAGAGAAGGTTCTGGGGAGATCTTATAGCAGCCGACCAGCTCCTGAAGGTGGCCTACAGGAAAGCTGGGGAGGGCCTATTTGCCAAGGCATGTAGCAATAAGACACATTTAAAACTAGAGCAGGGCAGGTTTAGATTAGACACCATGGGGGTGATGAGACACTGAAACAGACTGTCCAAAGAGGTGATGGAGACCCCATCCCTGGAGACAATCAAGGCTAGACTTGATGATACTCTGAGCAACCTGATACAGTGAGGGATGTCCATTCTCACTGCAGGGACTTTTAGCTAGATGACTTTTGAAAGTCCCTTCCAAATTTATGGTTCTGTGATCTTGGAGACTAAAATGCAGTATTGATGCCAAGAGTATAGAGTAGTACACAGCCAGGTTTCTTGTGAGTTATTACAAACAGGACCAAGAGGTGAATTAAAAAACAGTGGGGAAAAGTTGGGTTTATATTTAATCTAGCAACTCAGACAAGTTTGAAAGCTTCCTGAGAGGGGGAACAGGTAATCTGGCCTCAGAAAATGTGAGAAGCCCTTACAGTCCACGGAAGGGACTGTGGTCTTAATGCTTGAATTCAATAGTAGAACAAGTTATGTAAATGTTGCCTGAGGAGGCTGTGGAGTCTGCATTGTTGGAGATACTCAAAAACTGGACATTGTCCTGGACAATTGACTTAAGATAGTGTATTTGGACCAGATGATTTCCAGAGGTCCCGTCCAACCTCAACCATTCTATGATTCTGTGAGCATAGAACAAGTTATTCAAGTTTCTCTTCCTCCCAGCTCAAAATTTTGCCCAGTAGTCACTCTGAATTATGATGTAAAATTGAAATATTCAGGTTCATGCCTCAATACATCCATGATCTTTATACCTTTACAACCTTTAATATTGCAGAAAGTGCAATCATGGAAACCAGTAAGATTATTTTTCTTTAACCATCAGGAGCACCATCTTTAAGTATTTTAATATCTCTGCACATCTAACACAAATTTTTGCAGTGCTGACCTATGGTTTTCTTTTGAGTCAACCTCATGAATTTCCTTTGCCTCATATAAAGAGTATATAACAAGTTCTTAATTTTTATTTCCTTAAGGTAGTTATAACTTTTTTAGTAAGTTAACTTATTCTGGTTGATTTTTTAATTTTATCACTCGGCTAGTTACTCTGTTTATTCCATTTGGTCTCTTATCTCTTGATAATTTTCTTTGTTAGGGCTATATATTACTTCTTGTAATATAGGCTTCCTGACTAATATCTATTGTGGGGGATAAAAATGATAAAAAACCTCTTATAAAAATCGGTACTCTGATCTAATGCTTCTTAATGTTGTTTTCCATTATTTTTATCTCTGTTGTTCTATAACTTTGTCCCAAAAGGCTTCAGTGACTCCAATGGCTACTAAGAAAGAGGGTTTGATAGGACTGTGCTGGTCCCTGGATTCTTGTCCTCTGGAGAAAAAAGGAAAATATGAGTGCTGAAAACTTTGTAAAATCTGCCATTAAAAAGATAGAAATCAAACCATCTTCAGTTGATTTCTTCATATCTCAAATTCTTATACTGTGTTTTCATAGGTTAGTATTACAGGTCTCTGATTTTCTGGACATTATGGAAAAAAAAATTGTTAGCATGTTGCCAAAACAGACTAAACTTTTCCAAAACTTTCAGTGATCAGAATACCACATTACAAAACTATCTCCGAAAAGACAACTTTCAAATTAGTTAAATGTTAAAGCAGATGCCTAGGTGAAATGACCTCAGGAGTACTTAGTACAAGCATCCATTGTTGTATTAACTAACTTTGTTCTCAAATATTTACAAAAAATTATAAGTACACAAGATTTTCAGTCATATGTTGTACATATGGTATAGCATATCCAAAAGAACAACTACTATTTTACAGTTAACAGGGAACAAGCTGGCACTGAAACAAAGGACTAGATAGTGTAGTCTTTCAGGTTGGATTAGATTCTACCTCTTCCTTTGAAGAGCTGGAAGCTTACTAGTGCTGCTGAGCACAGCCATGCACAGTGATTAAGGGGAAATGTTCACCTAGAGAATGCTTGTGGCTATCTTTAATATAGAAGCAATGCAGAAGAGCAGAGGATACAAGAACACTGCTTCCCTGAGGCTGCAGAATAACTTTTAGATTAGCTCTTCTCTTGTTCTGAGGATTTTTCACATATTTCTTGGTGTTTGCTGAATACCCAGTGGTACTGAAGAGGTAATGAGTTTGAGGATTGGAATAATCCAATGTCTTCAATTATACTGTTCTGCTAAAGTCTTGTGTATAGGCAGGTATATAGCTAGAGATCACAAGTCTTTTGGATGTCTTAATTTTATCCAGAATAATTGTAATGGGTTTTATTTCTCTGACCATTCAATATCGTTTGCAGTGCTGCTACTTCCCTATCTATAGTGATTTCTGCTTAAATTTGGAACACCATGCTTTAAATTAAATTTCTACGAACTATCTAAGTCTTAAAGTTGCATTTAAGCATTCTGCAATGCTGGAGAATTGATTCCTTGAGTTTCTACTGCCTTTTTATTAGTGGCTTTATGGGTTCATTTGAAGGTAAAGCATCATTAGTGAGTGTTAATTGGGGGTGTTGGCTGGAATTTGAGCCTTATGCAGTTTGCAAAGCCTAGTGCTCTAAAACTCTGAAAATATTTCCAGGGAGTTCTGCCAGGATAACCAAAATGTAGTCTTCACATGGGTACTAGGAAGTACAGCTGTGATGTTGTGTTAAAATTTCTGTAGATAAAAAGAACATACATACTTATTTCAGGAAATAGTAGCTATTTCTCAATTAAAGAAAGGTGAAGAGTTGCAATTTGTGCATACTTTGGCCAAATGGGAAAATATTAAGCCATTAGTGACAGCAAAGATCATGACATCTGTTGTATAATGGTACTGAAAGCCTTTTTAGGGTCCATACATGACACAATTTAGTATAGGTTTATATTCTAGAGCTATAATTCACTAAACATCATTTTAATATGTGGTTTACTACCATACTCTGTAAATTATTATAAAAATGCTTTGAAATCACCTTGAAGACTGGAATCTTTTAGTCACAGTAGTGTTACAGCATTTGAACATTTTCTGCAGACAATAAGTACGTTTCCTGATAGTATATAAAGAGAAAAATTTGTCTCTTGAGATAGTCTAAAGCATCCAAAAAGAAACTGGACATCTATTTGAAGATTTGTACCATCTGAGATTTTCATATCAGTTTACTGATTGTGAATAAAGGTCCCTGACAGATAGAGGCCAGGCTAGATCTTCTGTGGGTTCTAAAATGACAGCACTTTATCTGCTACCAAAACTTAATTTGACCAAGATATTGATAGATATCCCTGTGCATTGATCATGAGCATAATTCACACTATTCCTCTGCCTTTGCTGCTGCCTGTATTTGTCCAAACTTGAAATTTTTGACTTTTACCTATTTGCTTAATACCTCTTTAAAAAATGCAGTTTTAATACTGTAGAAATTTTGGTGGACTGCTTCAAGAATGCTGCCTAATAGTGCATCTTATTTCAATGATTTAGTAATCTTAGATATATCCCATTGTTAGTCTGGAAACAGCTGGATGAATTTCCTTACTTTGAGTTTACCAGTGGAAGGTTTTATTTTCCTTAACTTCTACTGTCCTTCTGCATAAGCCCATTCAGAGAAGAACTACATGAAAAAAATATTAAATACCTGTTTACATTCCTCACTTTTGCCATGCCTGACTATTAGAATAGATGTATTAACAAATCATTGGTGAAAAAACTTTAATGAAATCCTCCAAACACAAGGTCTCATTAGTTACTACTTTTCTTTAGTTTGCATTACTTGATTTGTTCATTTGCTTGTTTATAATGACGTAGGATAATAAATGGCAACAGGAACCATAAGAAATATTCTCTTTCAAACTCCTTTCAGAAAGAAAGATCTGATCTTAGAAATGTGTAAAAATATTCACCTTCTCAGTATGCTAATGAAGTGTGCACAACTTACTAGCAGCCTATCCTGGGAAGTGGGCATAGGGAGCACATTTAATTGAATGAGTGGAAATACTGATTTGTTAAAATTAACAGGATGTGATTCAGCTTACAAGTTTGAACTGATCTCTCTTAGAACAGTATAAAACTCCCTGGTTATTCAATGTTTTATTGGCCATTTTTAGCAATTAACACTTTCATAATGTAAATATCTTGTCCATCCTATCCTGAAATGCTATTTGGGTCCTCCAGCTTGACTTTGTCTTGCTGAGGCTGCTAATGGCTTTAAAATTATATTAAAAAACTGAGCAGAGGCAAAGACATTGGCTTACAGGCACTGTAATAAAGATTAAGTGCTCACACTGTTTTCCTTTGAATTTTTTATTGGTAAACATGTACGTGCAGTAGGCATTCAAAATCAAGTTTCCTGATCTCTCTCCCCTTGTTCTGGCTGAGAAACAGCAGTAGCTGTGTGGAAACTAAGCAGATGCTGATCTATGCAGCATCTGTCATGGGCTGTTTACTAAGTCTGGCAAAAGCAGCAAATGTAAATTGTTGAGCATTTCTACTACATACACAGAACAAGCAACTAGCCTGTTGGCTGGTAGGCAGATGGCTAGAGACAGTACTAATCCAGCAAAGACCTTCATTGCAAATAGGAGTGCCTAGGATCGCATGGATAGCTTTTCAGTAACTCCTTGTTTGGTTTTCTTTATATTAATAATGAAAGAGCCATTTGATAGAAGGAAGAAAGAAAAAGAAATAGACTAACTCATGAAACACTTTTCCACTGTATTACCATGATATTTTTCCAATTTTATTCTGTAGCTGTAGATTACAAAAAGATGTGCATTTTACAGTTACATTTTCCACAGTGTGTTAACTTAAATAATGATGCCTTCATTGTACCATCACAGGACATTCTTTTAATGCAAAAATGGTGTCTTCAAACATTTTAGTTGCAGCTCAAGCACTGCAAAGCTGAGGTTGGCCTACTCTGAAATCTTCACCAAGATCAAAGGATGAAAGGGTCAGAGAAAAATGTCAGTAATGCTCACCTAGAGAACATTTAAGCTTTATTATGGCAGAAAAAAATAATTGTGGTTAGTACCTTTATCTATTCAGTGAAACCAATGCATTTAGAGTGATAATTATGTAGCTGTGGGAAAGCAATGGAAGATGGGTGAGGAGGATTGTGGCTAGACTCAAGCTATTTGCACATGGGCTACTGGGAAATGTATATCACATTAGTTGTTGTTCAGTCGTATAGAACATCTGCATTGAGATAAGTCTGCAGTGGAGTCAGAGGCACCTTATCTAGTTGCCCGAGAATCCTACCCTGTTGTTGAAGAAGATCAAAGAATAGCAAAACAACCACGCCTGTCTCGAACCCTTGAAAAACCAACATTAAGAAGGTGTTTGTGTGCTCTTATTTTCTCCCTGAGAACATGGGCTCTCTTGCTGGTACGGAATCTTGCTAACAAAGATTCTTTGCCTCTCTGTGGTGGTTGCATCCCCTGCTTGCCTGCCTCTACCTGGATGTTTCTGCAGATTTTCCCTGGTCTGTGAGGTATCAAGATTAAACTTGTTCTTTGCCTTTCATCAATGGTTTTGTGGTTATTCCTGTATCCTGTCTTTGTCGGTTCACACAGTAGCCATTGAGCTAATGCTGAAAGTGTGGTATTTAATAGTGTATTGTTATAAAAATATATAAAATCATTCAGTCAAGGAATGGCTTGGTTGGAAGGGACATTTTTAAGATAATTTACTCCACACTGCCTGCAATGTGGAGATGTTTTCCAGCAGAGCAGGTTGCTTAAGGTCCCATCCAGCTTCACCTTGAATATTTCTGGGGACAATCTGGGGACAATCCTCAGCTTCTTTGTGCAACCTGTGGGGAATCTAATTCAAGCCTCCACTCTCTTCTTAAAAGGATTTGACCTTGCCATATCCATAATGGCCTTGGTAAAAAAGTTTCTCTCCATTTTTCCTATGAGCCTCCAGGCTGGAAAACACATCATTAGCCTCTAATCACTGGTGGATGGTTACAGGGCAAAAGCCAATGAGCACAAAGTGGAACACAGGGAGTTCCTTCTCAACATGAGGAAAAGCTTTTACTTTGACAGTGACAGAGCACTAGAACAGACTGCCCAGAGAGGCTATAAAGTCTCCTTCCCTGGAAATATTCAAAACTTACATGGATGTGATCCTCTTCAATCTACTTTACTTTAGCAGGGTTGTTGGTCTAGGTGAATTCTGAAGATCCATTCTAACACCTACCATTCGGTGATTCCATGATTCTGAGATTGTCGTACAATCCCATCACTGCATTTAGAAAGAAAAAGATGTACCTGAGTTAGATGACAGGAGAGATAAACTCTGGGAAGAAAATGAAAAAAGAACAGGCAAAAGACCGGAGACAGGCAAGGAGAAATAAAGGAGAGAAAAAGCAGTGTCTAACATAGAGGAAATACAGTCAAAGCTGGGCAGACAAATAGACTGGGATGGGAATCTCAAATAAGGAATCATACAACCTTGATACTCTCTCATTCTATTATGGTATTT
>VZTY01027419.1:0-19265 GCA_013400935.1 Turnix velox | reverse complement strand
CTAATATTTTTTTTTACTTTTGGGGGGTTTTATATGAGTTTTATCAGTCTCCAGAGAAAACATCTAGTAATAAACTGTTAATTAATTTGGTATCTAAGACCAGATAATGATACTTCACTAAAGTCAAAATAACTTGTATTGTTTTTCTAATTGGATTATATCAAAGTACCAGCCCATTCATTCTAGTTTGTCTATTATGACTATAGTGCAATATATCACATAAATAAACATATTAAAAAGATGTATTTCACAATAGATTTAGTATTTTTAAATTTAAATAATTAAATTTTCATAATGATTTTTTAGTTCTTATCCACATTTAATCAATGCCTGAGCACAAACCTCCACTCTTTCAGGTGACAATTTTTATTTTTTAAAAGTTTTCACTCTAGCTACCAAAATACAAGGTTATGAACTTGACTGTTCTTGTCTTAATGAACCTTTTCCACACATACTTGACCAATTTTAATACCTGACTGTAAATTTCAATGTCCAGGAACTTAACAAAAACTCCTGCTGAAAATGATGTGATTTTTTGAATGCTCATTTTGCTTATGTTATGCAAAGACAAATGGTAACTTGCTTTAAAGTTCACTGTTAAAAAAATAGGACTTTAAAACAGAAGGCAAATAAATGAAACACCACAGCCATTTACAGCAAGAGATCATAAAATGGTCCAAACATTTCTTGAACATTGACAGGACTGGGGCTTGTTGCAGTGCTGACAGCTCCTTCACTGAAGAACTTTTTCCTGTTATCCAATATGAACTCTCCCTGATTCAGCTTTAAGGCACTTCCTCACTTTCTACCACTGAGCACTAGACAGAAATGTTCTACACCTCCCTTTCTGTTCCCTCCTGTGAGGAAGTTGTAGACGCAACTGAGGTCAGTGATCAGTCTTTTCTTTTCAAGATTATATAAATTTTCATCTTCTCAACAGAAAGAGAAATACAGAATTCATTTGAGATTGAGTCAGATCACATGCATTTCTATAAAATATAAAGCTATCTACAGCTCTCAATTCTTATTTTCCTGTTAGCTTGAAAATGGTACATTTGTACTATTTTTTCAGTACAATTTAGTATATTAAGCAGAAACTGTCAAGACTTGACTGACCTTGTCACTGGAGTCAGTGTTTTCAGCCTTCACTGCATTAACATCTTGGAGAAAAACATAAAATGTACACTTTAATATAATTTATCATCTACAGTGGAATTTTGAAAAAAGATTTTTTAAATCAGACTTTATTGTTTTCTCTTCAAATAAACATATTTATTCTTGCTGATTGCAATAATGTACTTTCCATAACCTTAATCTGACAGTAAATCTTCACAGCATTCATTAGATTCTGATATCTGAAACACAGCTAGAATAATAAGCATTAAAGAGTTCAGTCTATTTTCTTTTTAAAGTTCTTTCTTCTTTTAAAAAAGAAAAAAGACTTGAGATAAAAAATTTAGTAAAAAATTAGGTGATTCATGCAGAATGTTTTGTGTATAGACTAAACACATATAATTATAGCTCAGCATCTGTAGGCTTTTGTTAGTCAATTGAGATATAGTATCATGGAGAGAATTATTTTCTGAAAATTACTGCAGTTATATGACTTTATTTTGTCACCTGTTTCCAACTGGAGAACGTGTATGAGCATTGGTTTCTCTGTCTTTGATCTCTTAAACATGCTGCAAAGAAATTTTCAAACAAAAACCAGACTTTTGGGGGTCTTTGCTGTTACAGTTCTGGGAAATGTAGGTCACATAACAGAATTGTTAATTAGACAAGGGACTACAGAAACATTTTGAGCTCTTTAGCTCTTGTCATACCATCTATTATACAAGGAACAAGTTGATTTTAATATTTGTTGAATTAAAAAATATTGCAGCAAGCTAACCTAGGGCCCTCATTTACATAATTGGCTCTTGTGTGCTGTGTATTATTTGACACATTCATTTGATTACTGTTCTTTTTCTTCTAAATTCTTAAGCAGTGTCTAACATCACCTGCATATTAACATTTCATTTCTTATCATACCTTTTTTCAAGAAGTCATGTTATTGTGAAAATTATGCTTTTCATAACCAAGACTTCACTGAGGGATGTAGTCTACAAAGTTATTTAAAAGGACAAAAAAAGGTGTTCTTTTCTTGTCCTTGAAAAATTGTTGAGACACATGTATTAGCTTTTATTAATATTTCACTGTTTACCTTTCTGTTATAGATAAAGAGTAATGATTTTGTGAATTTCAAGGGAGAGCTAGTGTATAGGCATTCTAACACTCATAATACATAAGGCGGAGTGTCTATTCTCTCCCATTAGCAGCTTATTACTGTCAGTAGGTCCAAGCAAGTAGCTCTGTGTACCCATGGCCTTTCAAGTAATAAACAAATGGATAAAAAATATGCAAGGGTCACTATTGCTTTAGGTTAACATTATGCATGACCACTTCTTCTTCTTCCCAAAATGTACAGTTGACTTCTGAGGCAAAACTATACTTTGATGAAGTGATGCTTTCTTTTGGAATGTGTTTGATTGACTCCAGAATGTAGAAAGAGAATGCAGATTATCCTATGTTTTAAATCATCATGCTGGAAAATACAATGAAAGTTCAGATCTTCTTGTAACTATTTCATATTTTAACACTCTAATTCATTGGCTGAAATCAGGTCTACCCAGAGCATTTTCTTCTCGACAATGAACCCCATTCTATCCTCATAGGAGAGGTGCAGTACTCCCAATGATGTGTCATCAAAGTGGAGTACAGGGGCAGAACAACTTTCCTGACTCAAGTGGGTTCACCTAGAGGAAGTTGCCTCAGACTGTGAATATCTATCATGATAGAAAATCCCTTGGGCAACTTGTGCCAGGGCTCAGTCATCCTCACAGCTAAAATGTGTTTCTTGATGTCAGTACGTTACCTTCTGAGTTTCAGCTTGTGCCTGCTGACTCTGGTGCTGTACAACACTGAAAAGAGCCTGGCTTCTTCCTCTTTGGCTTTTCAGGTGTTTATGCACATTGATAAGATCACCATAACTGTTCTCTAGGTTGCATAGTCACACCTCTTTCAGCCTTTCCGCATATGAAGGGTGCTCCTACCCCTTAATCATTCTTGTGGTCCTTCAGTGAATTCACTCTAGTATCTCCATGTGTCCTTTGTACTGAGGAGCCTAGAACTGGGTATCTGGCATACTTCCAACTTTTTCCACATCCTGTGTAAACAGGTCCCGCATCTCATTTAGCACTGGGCCTAGATTTTTCCTTGTCTTCCTTTCCTGTTCTATGTACTTATAGAATCTCTTGTTGTCTTTAACATCTCAGGCTATATTCAATTCCTTTTGGGCTTTAGCATTCCTTGCTTTACCCCTGCAGACTTGGATAATGTTTCTGTATTTCTCTGAAGTTACTCATCCTTCCTTCAACCTTCTGTGTGATTGATTTTGTGTTTAAATTTAGCCAGTAGCTCTTCATTCATTCACACAGGTCTCCTACTATTTCTGCGTGATTTCACATTCTTTGGAACAGGATTCTCTTGAGATTGGAGGAGATGATTCCTGAATATTAACCAATTCTCTTGGGCTTCTCTTCCCTCCTTTATCCCATGGGATGCTTGCAAGCAGACACTTCTGTCTTTGAAGGCCAAAGTTTGCTTTCCTAAAATCCAGGGTTGTGAGCTTGCTTCCCCCCCTTGCTTGTGTCCCGCTGTGTGATCTTTTGATTTAGGTCTCAGCTCATAAATTTTTAACTGTATCACTGGGCACTGTGTATTTAGACCTTCTTAATACATCCATATACATCCTGTGACAAGGTGAAAGACACATCGCTTGTTCCAGTAGAATTTCTAAAAGGAAAGTACTTAAATAACTTCTTTCTAGCATGCAAGCAATATTTTGTTCATGTTTATCTCACCTTCACTTTCCTATTTTTGTTTTAAGAATACCAGCACCAACAACACCTAGCATTTCAAATCAGAATCTCTCACTCCTCCCATAACACTGAAAATTTGTGTGATATTTTGTACTGACTACTGGAAAATGAGATTTTTTGGTTTTTTCATAGAAAAATCAGATAGTACTGACAATTTTTTACTCTGTGGAGTAATAAAACATTCCAATAATGTGAATGATCTGTGTCACCATTTTAAAGTAATTTTCTACTCCATACTTCAGCAGTTCTAGAGAGCAAATGTAGGTGTGCCACATAAACTTTATATTTCAAAACTATTGCAACATCTTTCAGTCTGATATTAAAGCATGATGCTAATTTTATCTTTCTTACCAGATCAGTGAAGATAATAGACTAAGTCCTGAACACTACCAGGATATTTATGGACACCACAGAATTGCAGTGACATTTATGTGAAAAAGAACAAGATAAGTTAACTATTCTGAATTTCTCATGAACTCGCACATGCTTTCATCTACAACAGTAGCGGTAGTAATGTTAGTAACAATAGCAATAACAACAGCATAACTATGGAAAGAATCTAAACTGAATCTTGATTCTGTAGAGAGCTACTTGCTTTAGAAATGACATATAAATACATATAAACACAGATATCATGCACTTCTCCAGAAAACCATTTTTGTATCTATCTGATAACTTTCATTATGTAGTGATTTTTTAATAGCTTCGACCTAGAGCAATGAAGATGATTTTTTGCAGTAGTAAGACAAAATAATTTATACTGGAAGCTGCATACATTCTGCCTGTCAGCTCTGTATGCAATGTTTCTTGGAACCTGACAATCAAGAGCATACTCATGATAAAGAAAGATAGTGAACTTGACTGAAGAAAAATTTGCATTCTATTAAAGCTTTTTGATTGCAATATTAACTGATACATAAGAGTAAGAAATGTATATGTTTGAGATATTAATTTACATACAATTAGAAAAAAAAAGTTAAAACTAAAATTAAAAAAAAATGTCATTAGCAGATGTCACATTACGGTGATACAGAGATAACCCGAGGTAGTATTTTATTATGCGTCAAAGTAACATATAGCAGTTACATTTATTTACATATATCTGAAGTAGCTTTTACTTCTTTCTTCCTGAACTAGAGAAAAAATTTAAACCTGTATAGAAAGAGGAGACTAGGACAATTTCCAACTACTCAGTTTTCTCCTCAAAGTTTTGTTTATTTATATAGTAAAAAAAATCCAGATTTTTAATTTAGAATTGCAGTATTGATGCAAGATTATAATCTTTTAAGGAATGATAGAGGAGACTAGATCTGCTTCCTGGTAGAGTGGCATGAATCTGAAATATCTAGCATTATAACTAATATAATTTATTCCTGAAATGATAAGGTAAAATTAAAAATATGCTAAGAACATAAAATCTTTAACCGTATGGCATGTTTTTGTGCTTCATTCTTCATTTATCTTCCTAGAATTACCTTCAGAGATTACAGCTGTAAGTACTGTGTGTCAGCCACAGGGGTTCATAAGTGTTTGTGACAGATGATTTCCATGAGAGAGCATTTACACATAGAATGAATTTTACATCATTTATAAACTTTTTTTAAACATTTGGTTTAAACATTTAAACATTTTTTTTAACATTTATTTTATTTTTTCTCATCCTCTTCGAGTTTGTCAGATCAGTTACTGAGTGTGCATTATCCTAGAAAGCCTGAATACTCTGAGAAAGAGGGGACTGTTTAAGAAATTGAGTAAAGCCTTCTCCTTATCCTGTTTTGTTTTTTTTTCTGGAGTGCCATGAAATTGTGCTCAGTATTCATCTACAAATATCACCAGGAGTGCAAGCGACAAATTTCTGTTCCATATGCCAATCACACTACCTGCCTTATTATTCAGTTTCTACATATTACTGACCACTTCTCTGGGTTACACCCTAGTACTGGGACTGGTAATGAGACATGGAGTCCTGTGCATCACAGACCAACCAAGGAGCAGTAACATCTTCCTTTCTTTGCACAAAAGCATACCCATAAGCACAAGTTCTTTCACGTATCTGAATTATTCATTTGAGATGTATTTCCCCAACACATTGATAAAAACATAGAAATGGTTTTCTACTAGATGTCATTGGCATGAAATTTCCATTCGTTTCCAAGGATAATTTTTGCATTATGATGAATTGGTAGAGCAGTTCACAACCTGTAGCATGTAATTTAAGACCACTACGTTTACCACTACAAAATTTTGAAGTTCTTTTTGGAAAATTTCCATTGATACAACCAGAATTACTTCTGTAGTTCATTTGCAAGATTATCCAGTGATGATTGCTCATATTACACTAATACTTTCCTGAATTCAACGCCTCCAGAGTAGGAGTCTAATATATAGTTGTCTAACCAATGTCTAACTTTCCTTGTGTAGTTTTTTTTGGTTTTTTTTCAGCACTGTATGATGCAGTCATCAGAATTTAAAGAACTGCTCATCTTTATGTGAAGTACAAAGTGTTTTCCTAGTAATGTAGCAAAACATGAAAATTTAAGCTCATCAGGTCAACATGATGTTGTATCATTTTCAAAATGACTTGAAATTTACATCTCCTATTCTTCCTCTCTAATTAGTTAAGATTTGTTAGTAGATCAGAACCTGATTTGTATCACCTTTCTTAACAGCCTTAAGAAATCTCACTCATAGTTTGCTTGTGAAGCCATTTCATAGTACATCTTAGAGAAAATCAATTAACTTTAATAAAATGTTAATTCAAATGATGGGTAAGATTTTAAAAAAAAACACCTAGTCCATGGTGTCACATTGCTTCTATCAAATTCTGTCTTACATATTTGCATGTTGCCTCAGAAGAGAAACTTTCTAAGCAGCAGCACCTCATGAAAAACTTGAAATTTGTCCATTGATATTTTTATTGTCAATTTTTAAGTCTCAGCTCACTTCATATATGAGAGCTAGTCTTACCTCAAAGTACAGAAGAGATTTTTAATTTGAACATTATAAACATAAATAGTTATACTAACAGCTTTTTTGTTTTTTTGTTTGTTTTGGTTTGGGTTTTTTTCCTTATAAAAATATGACATGGTATTACTTATTCAAACATTACATCTAAATCTAAAAGCAACAAAAGTGCATTCCAATGAGATTATGTACTCCTTAATGGAAAATAAAAAATCAAAAATATGAAGACAGCACTTTAGACCTGTTTTGATTTGTTGAAACTGAAAAATATATGTTAGATTTACTTACACAATTATTACACAGAGCTGATAAAATTTTAGTTGTTATTCACAGTTCTTTTTCAGAATAAAACAAATGCAGATTCATTTTCCAATAATCTCAAAAATTGTGTTTAGGATAATCTAATTCTGTTGTTTGATCATATTACTTCAGGAAACAAACACACTTATTTAGACTGAAAATAACCTACTGTAAACATCCAGCCAGGACCTCTATTACCTTCTGTGTGAATCATGTCCTTCTCCAGGATTTTGATGGATGAGTCTCCGTTGGAATGTTTTTCCATGCCTGTTTGAAATACACGTTCTTTGAACACATTATGGTCTCTTTCCAGGCCATAAGTACCTAGCACTCTGTGAAAAGTGAATACATCTTTCCAACCACTATTTACCTCTGATATGAAGAAATTACTGTCAAGGTTAATTATCCCCTTCAAAACCAGTTCTCAGCTGAAGGCTTTCCAAAATATTTTTGAAGTATCAGAGAGATTAATTTTCCAGGCAAACTATGTGATATGAATATAGATGGGTTAGTGTAGAATTCGTCACGTAACTCAGTTCCTAAGTATTGTCTTGAATTAAAAAAATAAGATGTATATTTTCAGCATTTGGAGTTACATATGAAAGCCTGATGACAAAATGAAACTGGGATTGGAAGCAGCCAAGAAGATACAGTAAGAAGCACTTCAGGGAACATCCTACCAAATTGACAGCAATTTAACTCAATCAGTTTAGTATCTTTTGCCATACTTGCTGTTGTTATTATTTTATCAGCCATTTTAAATATTGTTTGGTTCCAAGCATTAATCTTCCCTATTTTGTAGGGGCATAATTTTATTAAAATAAGATAAGAATATAATCAAGTACAATAGGGACCTCACTATGATTTTACAAAGGATATTTTTTTCCCTAAAATTTCAAATCCCAGCAATCAGTTTCCTTGGAATAGAATCTTTGCACTACAATTTATGTTGCTTTTATAAACCAATTAAAGCAATTTAAAATTTCCCCTGAAATATTATGAACCACTCTGTCATTATAACTGAAATTCTCCTGATTTTCCTTTACTTTAAAGTCCAAAATTAAATTTTTAATAATGTCGGGAAATCATAACCACATTCAAAAGGTATGTTAAATATGACAATTCCAAATCAATTTCACATTTTTAACCGTCATCAATTTGACTGTAGTGATGTTTCAATCCTAAGTCTGAGAATTCCCTAAAATAAGATGAAGTGAAATGCGTTAAAGTTCAGCCAACTGCAAAGGACGATATGAACTGAGGATTGGATGAGCATCAGAGTGGAAATGAGTTCCAGTGAGCACAATATAAATATGTGGGTGCTGACATGCACACAGATGCCTCAGTAGTTCTGAATTGTACCCACAATTCAACAAATAGGATGCAAATCAGTATAAGTTCAGCAGTATGGCCACTTGTAAACCATGAAGTTCATTCTATAGTAACCTACAAGCTATAATGAGGACTTGTATTTTATCAAATATTAAATTCTCCAAAGGAATAAAGAGCAGAAACTGCATAATTCAACTTCAGTAATAAAACCTTTCATGACTGCACCCAAGTTCTGCTACCACATAGAGATTGTAATAGTTATGTGAAACTTAGTAAGCATAGTGGTTACTGGAGGGAGCAGACACAATCCTTTAATTCACAGTGATGGCATTTTTTGTTTGGAGAGGAGATGACATTGTGCTGCTTTGATTTCACCTCATCATCAGCTCTCACTGACATCAGTGGATTCCATCTAACATACAAATAATGGGGAATATGACAAGTTTATGAAAATAGTGTCTGGAGTGCTGTGCTTCAATTTAACACAAATTTGATCAAATTATTTTCAATGCAGTCAATACAGACCACTGAACAGAAGCAAATTGGAGAGGGGGGATAAAGAGAAATGAGCATAAGGAAGAAAGGGGAGGAAGAGAGACCTGAAAGGATGTTAGCCTTTCTGTGCTTCAGTGCTCACTGACCTCATAAGCCAAAGCTTTTATTCTTTCACTGTCAATAATTAAATTGTGGTAGCCATTCACTTTTAAAACCTAATTCCAGATACTTCTGAGAACCATGAATTAGTCCAGCTAGATTTTCCAAGCTTTATTTCAGAACAACTAAGACATTAAGAAAGATATTTCATTTGATCAGCATAAATACTGGAGAATTTTCAACTGATACTATAACAGGATATTGTTGCTTATGAAACAAAATGGCAAAAAGGCATTCCAACTTAGATAGCACATGTCAGAAATTCAGGCTAAGTTTATGTTTGTAGCAAAACTTAAACACTAAATTCTTTGTCGAGACTACATCCAATTATTCTATTTACTCTCTGGGAAATCTGAGCTAAAGCCCTAATCAGAATTTTCTCCACTTTAATTTGAGTTTTATTTTTCATGTCATTTGCTCATTGTAGTACAAGTAGGATCTCTGTAAATAAAACAACACCACTAACAGTAACAGTATTTATAGCTGTGGGTTATCTACAATGAAGCCTCACATGGAGGCTTCTTCATTCCCTTCCAGTGGGATGGGGAATAGAATTGAAAGGACAGAAGCAAGAAAACTCATGGGTCAAGATAGAATTTAATTGGGAAAGGGAAAGCTGTATATACAAGCAAAGCATAATATCTAAGTATTTTAAAAAATATATTATTCCCTACTTTATGTTGGCAGGCAAGTGTTCATCTGTCTCCATTATATTTAATGTTTACTTGGTAAAATAAATGTCAGAATTCTGATTGCATCTCCTTCTTTCATAAATTTTGTTTTTGCTGAGCTGGATGTCGTATGGTATGGAATATCCCTTTGACCAATTGGTGTAATTTTTAATTAACCAAGTGTGGATATCATCTTGGTAAACTTTACAATATATTTCCAGGAGGTGTGTTATCTTAGTTTTGGCAGATTTAGAAGCAGTAAACTGTTTGGAATTACATTTATGTCTGGAAACAAAAACAAAATATAGTTCTTTGGGGAATCCCATTCAATGCTGGAACAAAGGACATACAGTTACAAATTTACTGAGATTTTTTGAGTTTCCACATCTGTTCAGATATCCTGTAGTATGAATGATTATTGTACAAATCATGCTCCACTGAGAAAAATTTCTATAAAAGGCAATTTTTTGGAAGAATTATTTCTACATATAACCAGCATAAATAGGATATAAAACCAGGTGCTGGGCTAGTGAACTAGTTTTACATCCTGTTAGAAATACATAATATTGTGTGTTGAACTCTTTCACAGTTGCATCACTAGGGTGTTATATGGTACTAACTGAATCCCAGAAAATAACTGTTATTGTTCACATTTTATCAGATGTTGACTGCCTTAACAGTTTTTTACATATTATTGTGCCTTAGTGTTTACTTAAGTGGTTAACTATCTTACTCTTATTGGAAATTGAGGACAGTCATGCAAAAATCATTGCTATTTGATATAAGTTTTTCTTCTCCTTTGAATATTTTCAGTCATTTAGTCCGACTACTGAATTGTAAAGTAAGCCTTTTCCCTTATTCTATGTACAGAAAAAGCTCCAGAATGTTATTTAGTGAGTATATCTAATCATGTAGATTATAGCTCATTTAAAAGAAAAAAAAACAGGAAAGCTAAAAGCAGGCTAGGGTTCTGAGACATTATTTTTGGAGTCAATCTACTGTATTTTTCTCAGTTCATACCAAAGTGAGTTTGCAGGATCATAGCCTTAAGGTCTGGTTTGAAGACATGTAGTAGTAGTCCTTTCAGCAGGATCACTATTTATGGGTGAGGGTATAGAAGGACTAAAGGATGCAGATTAATAGTAAAAATTTAGAGAAGAAATTATCATCAAATATTTGATTTTGCAGCAAGATAATTGTAGCAAATAATCACATACTACAAAAACTAGAAAAAATTAAGATAAAATAACATTTATTAATTAAAATTTATCTCTTGAGTGCTTTAAGATTTCAGTATGGGTTTTTAAAATTTGTTTATAATTATCTTTAGGGATAATAAAAATAAAATATTTATGTATTTGTTAACCTAGTTTATTAATTTTGCTAAAGAGAAAACTATATAGAGATGAAAAGTAAATCCTGGTGTCAAGTAAAAGAATAAAATATTTATGTTAATCCTATTGATAAGCAGAATACTGGCAGGATATACTCATTTTATGTTTTCAATTTTTGCAACATAAAACTTCTGATGATTCAGTGACAAAATTTAAGATGAGGTGTAGACTTGTTGATCATAACAGAAAAAATTTTGGAAATAGTTTCTATGTCACTAACAAACTCTGAAAAAAATAGAAATCTTGAATATATATCAGTTCATGAGCATATTCATAGTTCACATGAAGGTTTCAGTAGAGGGAAGAACATAGCTTGAGGTCAGGTTCTGGGTAGAATTTATATTATTCTAGTATTTGTTTATTTATCTATAGAGTATAGAAATCTATGAAGGTTATGAGGTTACAGTAAAAACACCTTCCTAACTAAGAAATGGAGAATAGCTTGTGAACTAAAAGATATGAGAACATGAAATAAAGGGAAAATAATCCTTGTTCTCTAAAGGTGAATAGGTCATACACATTCCAAAAGGATAAAGATAGTACTTTTCTTTCTGAAATTAACAGAGGAGAAGTTCAAGAACAAACTGGCTGTCAAGTCAGAATAATAGTTTTTTGAAAATACACACTGAACAGTAAGTTAAAGAAAGAGACATATAGAATTTAAGATGTACCTAAATTCTGCCACTACAATTTATGGGGGTGGTAACATGCAATCTAAAAAAGAATGAAAATTAATTATTTTTTTCTTTCTAAGTTGAATACCAAGAGCAGAAGTGGGTACGTGGGTTTACACATGGTATTGTATATGTCATAGACACAAGGAAAATTTTTGAAAGAGGAAAAAATTACATCAATAATTTGAATAATTAGGAAAAAATGACATCAATAATTTGAATAATTAGGAATAAGATTAAGAATGTATGGAAATAGAATAAGAAATTGCACAAAAATATGCTATTCAATAATATTTTCAATTTAACTGCTGTAAAGAAATATATAGAGAAACGGAGAAAGAAAAGCTTAGAGAAACAGAGACAGCAGTAAGCTCTCTTTGTAGTCCTTTCATTTTGATGATGATGCTGTGATGGTAATGCTGCAATGATAAGTATGTGAAAAAGTTGATCAATTGGCCCAGCTTATTTTTCCTGCATCTAGGGTATGGATAGGTTTCGAATTCTTAGGTAAGAAAATAGTATCCTGGTTGACACTAAACAAAAGAGACAGTGAGAAAAAACACTGTGGAGTTCTTAACCAAGAGACCCTCTAAGTAATTAATCTTGTGTATTCTCTCTCCCTGAAGGACTGAGTGATATAGAGACCTCTATCTTGCAAACTGCATGTGTGTGTAATACCTTCCTTTCAAAGAAAAAAAACCAAAACCAAAAGACATATGAGAAGGAAGGAAAATAAATCAACAAAAGGCAAAAAACCCATAGACTCATAAAAACACAGAATAGATGGATTTGTAAGGGACCTTGAAGATCATTTAGTTCAAACCCCCCTCTGCTAGACTAACTTACTCAAAGCCCTTTTCAGTCCATTCTTGAACTCCTCCTGAGATAGGTCATCTACAGCTTCTCTGTGCAACCTGTTTCAGGGCCTCACCACTCTCATAGTGAAAATTTTCATCACAATCTAAATCTACCCCCTTCCAATTTGAAACCATTGCCTTTTGTCTTATCAATAAATTCCTCTGTAAAAATCTCTCTGCAGCTTTCTTGTAGACCCCCTTTAGACACTGGAAGGCTGATATAGGGTGTCTCCAGGCTGAACAATACCAACTCTCTCTGCCTCTCCTCATAGCATAGGGGCTCTAACCCTCTGATTGCTCTTCATGTCCTTCCTCTGAATCTTCTTCAGTGAGTCCATGTCCTTCTTATGCTGGAATCTCTGGAAACGGATGGAGTACTCCAGGTATGGGTCACATGAGAACAAAGTAGAGGGGCAGAAGCACCTTCCTCAGACTGCTGGCCACACTTCTTTTGATGATGCCCAGGGTACAGTTAGCTTTCTGGGCTGAAAGCTCCTGTTGCTGGCTGATGTTGAATGTTTCATTCAACAGGATTCCCAAATCCTTTTCCTCAGGGCTGCTCTCAGTCCATTTCTCCACCCAGTATCTATTTGTATTTGAGATTGCCTTGACCCATGTGCAATAGATCACATTTGGCCTTGTTGAACTTCATAAAGTTAGCACAAGTTCCTCTATCAAGCCTGCATGTTGACCATACCACACAGCTTAAGTGTCATTAGCAAGCTTGCTGAGGGTGTGCTCAATCCTACTGTTTATGTTGCAAGGAAAAATGCACAGGTCCCATTACCTACACCTGTGAGAGAGTCCACAGATTCAAGTGGAACCTCTTCCTTGTTACAAGCAAGTGAACAAGTCAGGATAAGCTTCACAATATATAGATTAGAAGAATATTAAGAATTACAGAAAAGATTATTATGGGTTGTTTGTAACAACAGAAAATCTAGGGGTATGGAATGAAACTGTTAGGAAAAAAGTTGAAAAGATGAAATGTGTTAGTTATTTGCTACTTTTTGACTAATCTTTTCATAGAATAATTTAGGTTGGAAGGGACTCCTAGAGACCCTCTAGTCTAAGCCCAGAGTAGAAGCACTTCCTATTATACTGGATAATGTAAGGATTTTTGTACTCAGCTTTTTATTTTCTGTGAGAAAAAAATAAATTCACAACACAACCTCTATGAACAACGTGTCCCCTGCTGTTAGACCATCCTCATGATGAAAAGCAATTGAACAAACAAACTAACCAATCAACCAAACAACCTTTTCTTTGTATTTGATTTGTACTTTTCATATTCCAAATTGTATATCTACTGCTTTTTCTCCTCTTATTGTGTGTCTGATAAAAAAGTCTGGCTCTGTGCCCTTTGTACTGTCCTATGGAAGGATAAGATTTCCTCTTATCTTTCTTTTTAGAAATGAACAAACATGGTGTCTCAGCATCAAATATATCTGTGCATTGCACTTATCTATATATTGTCACTTTCAGAGATGAAAGGCTGAATTAGATGGATTTTCTTTCAGCAAATATGGACACTTTATGCTTTACTACACCCCTGATGTTACTGGAAAGGAGATAAAAATGTACGAGCAAACAATAATGAAAGAAAGTGTGATGAGAAGTCCAAAGCAAATGAATAATTTTATCACAGAGTGTTAAGTAAGAATTTTTCTTTTTCTCATACTTTACCTTTCCAAATCTGCATTTGGTATTAATACATTCATCATCTTTCTCCTTATGTGTCATAGTTCACAATGTTTTATGTTCAAACACACTTTGGGTTGATTGATATCTTTTTTAGGGTCTTGGCTCTTGAAAATTCATCTAAAATATTTTGAATTTCACAGTATTTAATTAAAAATTATAATTCTTGATCCTGTTCTTCACAGTATGTTTTGGTTGTCAATCGTAATTTGCATATTTATTTTTGCAGTTTCCTTTTGTCCAGTTTCACAATACAACTTAGGGTTTATTTAAGAGGCTTTTTTTGAATTTTCTTCCTTTCATCTTCCTATGCCCCCTCCTACTCACCACACCGACTTGTGACTTACTTTTCAAAACTACTCAGTTCAGGATAAGAAGCAAATAAATACGACAATGAAACAGCTACAAAGTTTTAAAAGATGCATAGAAAAATCTTTAGAAAATTTTTCAGCAATGAAAACAAAAAGCAGAAATATAGAACATTCTTATTCATATTGGCCACTGACGCAAGAAAACAAGAATGAAATGGAACAAAAAGAAATGGAAGAAATATTTTTTTAAGTTCTAAACAATCCAGAAAAATTTAAAATAAAACAAAAAATCAGTTATCTGCACTTTTCCATCAGGGAAGATCATGGAGTGGATCCTCCTAAGAACTATGTTAAGGTACCTGCAGGACTGGGAAGTGATCCAAGACAAAGAACATGGCTCCTCTAAGAGCAGGTTTGGCTTGACCAACCAAGTGATTTTCTGTGATGGAGTGGCTACATCAGTGAACAAGGAAAGCACTATGGTTATCATCTGTCTGGACAGCAAATGTGCACAGAAAACTAACAGTATTCCAGGCTCCATTAGAAGAAAAGTAGCCAGTGGCTCATGAGAAGTGATTGTACCCATCTTTCCTGTCCTTATGTGCTTCATAAGCTCACTGAGCTGGAATATGGTTTCAGGTACACTTAGCTAAATCAAGAAAAATTCTGCTGAAGTAAACAGCTAGAAACATAAAAAAATGGTGTAAAACCTACTGTGTCTACAGATGCAATTCTGTATATTCAGCATTTGACTATTTTGTAAGCGAGGAATCCCACTGTGTTTCTGTTCCAATAAAACAATTTGAAGGTGCTTCAAAAGAAAACAAAAAACCCCAGCCTTCCTAGTCCTTTGAAGTTATCTTTTGAACTTTCCCAGAAAGCTGGCAGCAACGTAGTATAGGAAGATATCGTCCTGGTTCTCAATGAAAGACCAATATATATGGGTGATAAAGCAAGAATGAAGTAAATGCACAGGATGGAATTAAGAGGTTTCAAACACAGACAGAATAGACTGACAAAAAGTAACAACATAATCTAAAAGCAGGATTCAGGATAGGAAGAAGCAAAGAAATATATTATACCAATGATCTTACTCCCAGTAGGTCTGGGAGTTTTGTTTTTCTCTAAATGTCAATAACATTTTACTGCCATACTCTGCACATCAGATTCTTACTTTTCTGAATCCATTAGATGCATATAAATATGAATTATTTGTATTTTATATTGTAGAATTTAAAAAAAATTCCTGTTAAGCAAATTATCTCATATATATACATATAATACAATGCATATATGTGTATTTATATATGTATATTATATATCATATATGTGTGTATGTATATATATATATATACACACATGTAATGCATGAGGGGAAATGTAGTCTCTCTGTTCTTCTCCACATTGTTATACTCAATTTACATTAAGGTGGATTTATTAGGCTGGTTTAATTGATTATTTTGACCACAAAGGAATAAAAATATAGAATCATAGAATAGTTTGGGTTAAAAGGGACCTTAAAGATCATCTAGTTCCATCCTTCCTGCCATAGGCAGGCACACCTCTCACTAGATCANGGGAAACCTGCTCTGGTGTCTCGCCACCCTCACTGTAAAGAATTTCTTTCTTGCATCTAGACTGAATCTCCCTCTTCCAATTTACATCCATTATTCCTAGTCCTTCCATCACATATCCCATTGGACAGTCCTATCCTTTCTGTAGGCTCCCTTCAGGTATTGAGAAACTACTATGAGGTCCCCCATGAGCCTTCTCTTCTCCAGGTTGAGCACCAACTCCTTCAGCCTGTCCTTATAAGCATCTTGCTACAGCCCTCTGATCATCTTAGTGGCCCTCCTCTGGACCTGCTCCAACAGCTCAATGTCCTTCTTATGTTGAGGGCTCCAGAACTGGACACAGTACTCCAGGTGGGGCCTCACTAGAGCCGAGTAGAGGGGCAAAATCACCTCTCTTGACTTGCTGGTCACACTTGTCTTGATGCAGCCCAGGATTCTGTTGGCCTTCTGGGCTGCAAGCACACACTGGTGGCTTATGTTAAGTTTGTCATCCACTGATACCCCCAAAACCTTGTCTTCAGGGCTGCATATCATTGGATAGAAACATTCTGTTCTGTAAAAGACCTTTCAATTAATTTTATACATGATTAACTATATAGTATAGTTTGCCTGTGTCAGAGTATGCCAAGGCTCTGGTTTCTCTTTGTGTGAAGAGTATCTACCCCTTCTTTCATCTTCACAGCACAGTAAGCAACATGGAGGTGCTGGTAGAACCTTGGGTAAAGAGACCTATCACTTTCCAAATTCTTAACACAGTTAAGGTAGAGAGGTCTGTTCCCAGGACTGAATAGTTTCACAATATGTGTTTGGTTTCTTCTTTACCTGACATATGAAAGTTGTCTCACACCACATGGAGAGAACTTCTCTCCTCTGCTAGGAAAATCAACTCTAACCACAGTGGTGATTGAATGATTCAATCACTTAAGCATTTAATGAACCTGAAGGTGCTACAGGTTATCCTCTATCTACTTTCTACTTCCGAATGTCTCAGATTTACACCAGTCCTGTGTCATCACAGTTGTCATATAGAAATCTAGGATGTATGTATAGTCATCAGAAGCTTATGTCTGAAAACCAAGCCAAAGCCTTAGAGCTCTCTTCTTTGAGTCACCTGTGAGACAATCTAGGGTGTTATGCTCAAATATCTTTTTCTAACATTAGAGCATCTGTTGTAATTGAGAGAAGAGCCTGAGTTCTGGACTTATCTGTTTACAAAATGACCTGTCTTGAATAGCTGTATATCAGTTTTCTCATTTTCCTCACAGTTGCAGTGATTTGCCACCTATAGGCTACAGTCTGTTTTGTCTGAATTTCATTCATGTTAATTGACCTTTTTGTCCCCAGATTAATGGTTTTTACATATGAAGGCAGAGCATGGTGAGGGTTATATTCATTATGGTGTCTTAGGTGTACTCTGAAGAATAAGTAAGAAGTCCAAATTCATTCTTCCTGCCAAAATGCATGCTTAGTTTGCACAGCCCATTTACACTTTGGAGGAAACTTATGATACTTCCGTAAATAGATACTTATGATTAAGAAGACAGATAGTTATAGTTAAAAAGCCATTTGACAGTTAGGTAGGGACAGGGAGTTGTGGCAATACACAGCCAGAACAGCTGACCCCCAGCTGACCAAAGGGACGTTCCATACCATATGCCATTATGCTCAGCATATAATGCTGGGGGTAAAAGAGAAAGGAGGAGATGTTCAGAGCAATGGTGTTTTACTTCCCAAGAAACTCACAGCTTATGGACTCCTGCATTCCTGGAGATGGCTGAGAACCCACCTACCTGCCTGTAGGAAGTAGCAAATTGTTTCCTTATTTTGCTTAACTTACACATGCATCTATTTTTTTTTTAACCTATTAAACTGTCTTTGTCTCACTCCAAAAGTTTTCTCATTTTTTCTCTTCTGATTCTCTCCCCATTGCACCTAGGGAGGATGAGGCAGGGGTTGGATGGGGATGAGCTGCCAGCTAGGGTAAAAGCATAACACTCCCTTAGCTGTAGAAAAGCCCCATGCTATCTATTCCACATTTGTTATTGCACTGTCACTCAAATTTTAAAGCTTTACATGCTTTAGTTGGCTTTAGTATAAAAGAATTTTTAAAACTTTATACTGTCCTTAATATGTTTCTGAATAATTTTTTGATCCTTTTAAACATTTCTAATGCAAATTCAGTACCTTAATACACTAAAAGAATTGAAGTTGAATTGAAGAAATAACTGCCTTTAGGGTGGTGAAACTAAACTTAAAATAATTGACAGATTGCATATTTTAAATGACCTAGAAATCTGTACAACTACAGTTACACACTTCAGGGCAAAATATTACATAAACAGCATTCATAATAAGTTATGTATTAGTATTAGTATTTATATTTTTAAGGTCATCACACTGATTTTTAGGTTATTTAATGCAAGGATAGAAGTAGTCTCATAATATGGTAATCCAGACTCAGAACATATGCAATATGCTTGTATGATCAGAAAGAAATGAATGAGAAAGGTAAAAAAAGCATTGATGTTTTTTAAGAAAGATCCTTTATAATTTTCTTTGCTCTGCCTTGGCAGAAAAATATTTTCCTTTTTTTTCAATACAATGATTGTTGCTGTAATATACTGTTACTTACACATTTTATTGTAATTCAAGGCCCCAAAATTGTTCAGTGAAGTCAATGAAAAGACCTTCAGTGATTACAGCCAGTACTACACAAGGCCATTTAAAATCGAAACACAAGTCATTTAAGGAAGAAAAAAGAAACTCTCTGCCTTGACCTTGCTCATGACCTAACATTTTTACTTTAAAATTAAGAAAATCAGGGAAAAGTGAAAGAAAATATTTTCCTAAATTTCAGACAACATTTTTGATTGGAAACATAAATATTTTTTTCTGAATGTCATAAGAAGCCAA
>VZTY01027417.1:495502-507817 GCA_013400935.1 Turnix velox | reverse complement strand
TAGTCCAAGGTGGAAAAGCTGTCTTGAGAAACTGCAGGAAGAAGGCTATAGTATTCACCTCTTATCATAATGTAACAAAAATATCTTCTCCATTTATTCTTGAAAACAGACAGAGATTCTATCTTTTTAGAAAGACTATGAGGGTGGTGAGACACTGGCCCAGGTTGCCCATAGTGGTGGTGAAGGCCCCATCCTGTGTGACATTCAAGGCCAGGCTCAGTGGGTTCTGAGCAAGCTGATCTAGTGCAGGATGTCTCTGCTCACTGTAGAGAGTTGGTCTAGATAGCCTTTGAAGGTCCCTTCCAACTCTGTGATTCTTTTATCTAGATAAAATTGTTTGTCCCATACAATGTGTGGACATGCTGGTTAGATTCCCAGTGCTGCAAACTGGCATGGCAGGATTGACTTGGATGGACTTCCACTCCATTATTTCACCTGGAGGTACAGTCCACAGTCTTAATCTGTGCAATAGAGATTTGGAGCAAAACTTTGTCCAGCATAACTGTTAAAATGTGAGTAAAGTAACATTTAAAATCATTGTGGAGGATCACCTTTAGAAGGTGATTTATATGGTTGTGAATCACTCCTGATATTGACCCTGAAGGTAACCAGGGGCAGCCAGCTGAGACTGAGACATCTGACATTTACTTGTCTAAATTTGAGGAAGATCAATTAAAGACTTAACAAGGTAATTTAGAAAAAAAGAAACTTTAAAATTTAAAAAGCGGGAGTGATTGCATGTACAGACTTGTGCTGTGTTACAGTGCGGTATTTGATATATTCAGTTGCAGAGTTAAGAAATTAGGAAAGCAGGACAACAAATTAGAAGGTGAAAAATTTTGTTAATTTTTCTAGATACACGAAGAACATAAGAGAATATGGAACATGCAAGATGTGGTGAAGCACAGTGGAGCTTTAAACTATATTAAGTGGGGTGATACCTTTCTGCTTCAGGGAAGACATAAACATTTTAAAATTTATATAATCACAGAATGTGTTGGGTTGGAAGGGACCTTCGAAGGCCATCTAACCCAACACCCAATACACAGTGAACAGGGACATCTTGCAATACATCAGGATGCTCACAGCCTCATCACCACCCTCTTGGGGAAGAACTTCTTCCTGATCTCAAATCTAAACATGCCGTGCTGTGGTTTAAAATCCTTGCCTCTCATCCTATCACTCCATGTTCTGGCAAACAGTCCCTCTCCAGCTTTCTTGTAGGCCCCTTCAGGTACTGGGAGACTGTTATAAGGTCTCCCTGGAGCCATCTTTTCTCCAGGCTGAACAACCACAACTCTCTCAGCCTGTGCTTGTAGGAGAGGTGCTCTAGCCATGGGATCAACCTCATCCAGCCTCTTCTGGACCATCTCCAACAGGTCTATGCCCTTGTGCTGAGAGCTCCTGAGCTGAATGAAGTACTCCAGGTGGGGTCTCATCAAAATGAAGTTTCTTTTTTATCATTTTACTGATAAATACTGAGACATTTTGAAGAGATGCTTTTTCTGTCAAGTATTTTATTCCAGAAGTCAGATCCTGTAATGCAAAGGACCATGGCCCTACAAGTAATGTCATCCGTCTCCTTACTCATGATGGGGGAACTTGTGAGTGTAGGGTCAGGATCCTTTGTAACATGTCCTCTTAGTCTTCCATTTTGGTACCCTGACTCCAGTCTTACACTTTTGTTCAGAGGAATGCATTAATTTGCATAGCTAATACCTGAAATATACAGATGTGGCCAAATATGTATGTTTTAGCTAATTCTCCTATGCCTCAATTCTTCCTTGTTTTTCAGGGATCTTACGCTGAAAAAAAATTGATAAAAGAAATTATTTCTCAGAAAGGGACACGTGGTTACCGGGGCATCTTGGTACTCTGTGTTCCACATGAAGACTTCAATCTTGTACTTCAGAAATCTCAGAAGATAGATAGAGGTTGTCTGAGTTCACTGGTCTTGTTTTAGTACTTGCAGTTACTGTACTCTGAAGATGTTCTTTGCCTACCAGAGATGTTTGTGGTTCAGGGCATTCAGTGATGTGATATTTGAGAGCACAAAGAAGAAAATAAGGCTTGAAATGTATGTGTTAGCGTGTGGGTGAACTGGAATCATTATGGTCCAGAAAGCTGCGGAAATAGTATAAAATATCACAGTGCTGCAGAAGAGGGGTGGACTCTGATTTAGATTCTTATTTTAGGGTGTTGAGGCACTGGCACAGGTTGCCCAGAGAGGTTGTGAAGGCCCTATCCCTGGAGACATTCAAGGCCAGGCTTGCTGAGGCTCTGGGTAACCTGATCTAGTGCAGGATGTCCCTATTCCCTGCAGGGGGGGTTGGACTAGATGGCCTTTGAGGGTCCTTTCCAATTTGGAACATTCTATGGTCCTGTAATTCTGTGAAATTAGAAAATAGTGATGAAACTGTCAGATTAATGTCATTTATGGTGAGATTGGATGACACACTGGTGGAGACTTTGAAGTTCACTATTTTCAGAGATGTATGTTGCTGTAAGGAAGGTGATTACAACAACTTAGGAGGTAATCAGATCCCGTGA
This sequence comes from Turnix velox, assembly GCA_013400935.1. Lineage (NCBI taxonomy): Eukaryota > Metazoa > Chordata > Aves > Charadriiformes > Turnicidae > Turnix > Turnix velox. The sequence continues at coordinate 505,267 of VZTY01027417.1, read as the reverse complement.
AGAGTGTTTCTCTGACACAGAGGGAATGTATTTACTCCATTCAAAAGGAAACTAGAAGGTCTGAAGAAAGGCTTGTTTGACTTCTCAAAACTGTAATGAATAGCTGCCATGCAGATCCTCAAGGAATTTAAGTGTCTTGTTTTAGTACGCAGAAGCTATCTAAGAAGGCATTATGCTCACATGAGACCAAATAGGCCTGTCACAAGCAGTAAAAAAAGTAAATCGATTTCCTGGGTGTTTGAAATATATAAGGATTATAGTTCTACCTGAAAAGCAATGCGAGTGGCACAGACTCTCTGATGTTTTGTTCTGACTATTACACTTAGGTCTGTTGAATTCTACATGCGTGTACCCAGTGTAGAAACTTCTTATGAATGAGTTTATAAATCAGTCTGTATTTCTTCTGTTTTATTTTTCTCTTTCTTTTTTCACTGTGGTTAAACTCCCAAGCTCATAGCATTGGTGATTTTTTTTTAATTTAGGATACGTGGTGCTATTGTAATAAGATACACTGTCCAAGTGTAAGGTTTTTCATAGGGTCACAGAATATGTTGGGTTGGAAGGGACCTTTAAAGGCCATCTAGTCCAACCCCCCTGCAGTGAGCAGGGACATCTTGCACTAGATCAGGTTGGTCAGAGCCTCATCAAGCCTGGCCATGAATGTATCCAGGGATGGGGCCTCCACCAACTCTCTGGGCAGCCTGTGTCAGTGCCTCACCACCCTTGTGGTAAAGAACTTCTTCCTACTGTCTCATCTAAACCTTTCCTGCTATTGTTTGAAACCATTGCCCCTCATCCTATCACTCAATGTGTTTGCATTTTTTCTTCCATATGGATTCAAGCAGTACAATATAATTTCTTTTTTTTTCCAACACTTTTTTCTGTCTAAATTTGTCTGTAGTGGAAATGTTTAAACCTGATATATTTGTGATAACTGAAGCCATTTGAGCAGAGAGAGAAATGTGATTCCCTGCATTACTCTCTCACACTCTCTTCTATAAAATTGCCCTGTTGCAGCAGCCTATTCTGGTACTTGCTTTTATAGTTGGGAAACATTTTTCTTGTTATTTAATTTAGATGCTGACATAATGAGTGCTCTGCTGTAATGAATATTTGATGTGTTTATGCTAAAATAAATACCCTGCTATCTTTCCAGTCCCTTCAATCTTTAGTACTTTTTAGATATTTTTGAGAGTGATGCTGCCTACCCAATGCATTTTCATGAAAAGGAGGAATATTTTTATGGACAATCAGTTCACAGTTTCTAAAATTAATTTTCTTTTAGAATTGTCTGTTATTTATTGAGATTTTAACTTGGAATAATGTCTTTAGATTCTCATAAGAGAATCAGCCAAGATCAGTACCTGCAGGGTAGTTGTGTCGGACTCATTATTGCAAGAAATTCTTTACCATGAAAGGTTGTGCAGAGAGATGGTGGAGGCCGCATCTCTAGAGTTATTCAAGGCCAGGCTTGATGAGGCTCTGAGCAAGCTGATCTAGTGCAGGATATCCCTGCTCACTGCAGGGGGTTGGACTAGATAGCCTTTGAAGGTCCCTTACAGCCCAACACATTCTGATGCTCTATGATTATCACAGATAATCTCAGTGACCATGGCTGACTGTGTTGAATTTTGCATGTGGTATTTTCCCTCAGCTGTTTCATTCTCTGTGATCAGGTGAAATCCCACTGGCAGGAATTACATGTGATATTACCAGAAAGCATTGCAGATGACTGTGTCTTTTAATGAAAGGGCACAGTGCTGTGCCCTGGAGTTGCCAAGCTTATTGTGAATTCCTTTGTAAGGAACTAATTGAAACAAATCTTCTGGGTATTTAGCAGCCTTTTGTTTTTGTTTGCTTTTAAATAACCACAAGATTCTTGCATTCATTTTTTTATTCCTGACTTACTGATGTGTCTTTAAACTAATTTTTCACATAGACAATTTTATTTAAAAATCAAAGGAGTTTGTATGTGTCTATACAAATATATATACATGGTGAAAGTAAAACTATGCTCATATTTTCTTTGATATAATTAAAACTTTATTTCCATTATGATCAGACGTCATAAAGCTTGTTAAAATATTTTTTGTGTTTGCTGGTAAATTTTTCAGACATTCTGGTGTTCAGCTTAGTTTGTACACTTGTTTAAATTAGAGTTTCTTGTGACATTTGGATGAAAGTCTCTGTAATTATTTTAATGTAAATAATTATAATTTCATTGGCAGTAGAAAAAGATTAGACAAAGGCATTTGGAAAGTCCTTTCCTGCTGACCCTCTATTAATACATCTCCTATTCATTGCTGTACTGGGAGTTGCAGTTTCTTATGTTGCCTCAAATTCACTTTTTGTTCTTTGTAAGTGACTGCTATGTATTAAAAGTTTATAGATATACTTGCCTAATGTAGTTATTGGTTTTGAAATGTGCCTTTGGGCTTGCGGCAGTCTTTTGTATGAGGCTGTTCTATATGCAAGTGATGGGCATACTGACTGCTTAACTTCCAGAAGGCTGTGTGAAAATTAGATACTTTCACACCTGTAAAGCTGAGACTAGAACTCTTTATTAGGCAAAAATTTCAGGAAACAGGCACAAATTTTCAGGCACAATTGATGAAAAATTTTGAATGCTTTTCAGGGGTTTTCTGTAGGGAGCAGTGGAGCAGGGATGCCAGGCCCTGCTTCTGGGCTTCACAGCTTTCTCTGGAAATAAAGACATGATGTCCTTTCAGTGGGGTTTGTCTGCTGAAGACAAGGGATGACAAGTAACCCTGTGAGTTCACAGAGATTTTAGGACATGAGAAAAGGTCTTCAAGTTTGGCCTGGAGAGGCTTAGAGTGGATATTAGGAAGAATTTCTGCATGGAAAGGGTTATCAAGCATTGGAAGAGGCTGCCCAAGGCAATTAGTGGTTGAGGCACCATCCTTGGAAATACTTAAGAGATGGGCAGACACAGAGCATAGAGATACTGTTTAGGGATGGTTCTTGTCAGAGTTGGGTTGATGGCTTAATGATCTGAAAGGTCATTTCCAACCAAGATTATTCAATGATTCCCCATTCCATGATCCTAAACACTGCTGAACTGTAAAGCAGGACCTACTTTCTCAAAAATAGTTCTCTTCTACCTTGAAGGAAGTCAACAACATTTCTTTTACGCTTTTCTGCTGAAGTACTCAAATTTTCACCTGTAAGTTTTTTCTGTTCACGTATTCACTCATCTGTAAGTTCAGTTTGTGTCATGCACCATCAACTCTTGCATCTCAGAGCTCTTGTCCTTCTGAAAAGTCCTATGAGATGTCAAGTGGCATAAAAAGTTCTTACCCTTCAGGTAGTGGTAGGCTACTAGAAGGTCTCCCTGCAACCTTCTCTTCTCGAGGCTGAACTCTCTCAGTCTGCCCTCATAGGAGAAGTACTCTAGCCCCATGATCATTCTTGTGGCCTCCTCTAGACACACTACAACATGTTCCTGTCCTTCACAAGATGACTGAGGGCTGGAGGTTCCAGTGCTGGATGCAGTAACTCTAGGTGAAGTCTCACTAGAGCAGAGAGTCAGAATAAACTCTCTTGATCTGCTAGCCACAGCATTTAAGAGACCTTATGTACACTTGTATGACATAAAACTTGGACTTCTCTTTTTTTGACAGTAACTGAAATGAAAGCATTCTCCTCCCCTTCTCTGCCTAGGAGGTATCTATAATTCTTTATCCTGAGATTTTTTTTGTCCATGCATTGCAGATAACTACATCTTGTAGTATTTTTAAATCGACAATGGACAATATTTTTTATGCCGTGGGAGGGATGATTACGGATACTCAGTGTAGCTCAAATATTTTGAAATCAAGCTGTAATTTTGCCACTGGTGATAGCTGTTGTTCCAACAAGACATTTGTGAAGCAGCTGGAACTCGGCAAGGTCCATGCCTTAGGTTGCAGGAACAAGCTTTGAGGGCTTTCCAGAATGAATTTGTGCAGCATTGCTAAATATATGAAGTGTGTGTGTGTTGAAACGGGCTTTCAGACTCTCTATTTAGGTTTTAATTTTATTGGGACGTGTAAAAGACTGGTCCTTGGGAAAATCAAGCTCTTCTAATTATGTGGATAACGTATTTTAAAATGCTAGATTCTGTCTATGAATCATCCTCTCCCATTATTAGAGGTGACATTTCCATTTAATTTCCCAGTGGGATTCCATTTAATGTTTTCAAAACAATGTCAGTCGAAATCATATTTGTTTGGATTGTTTGCCTTTATAAAGAAATTTTTATTAGAGAAATTGCAAGTTACTATGAAGGAAGAAACGAGAGCTTTTAGAGGTGAAATATTAGTAAAAGTTCACTTACTATTTATTTTTTTTTTAAAATTCAATCCCTTGTACTGCTGTCAAACTTGTGAGACAGCTGTGGCACACATAAGTATCATATCAGAAACAAAACCTTTGGGAATCTCCCTGATTTCCTTATTTGAATAATCTTTTTAATCATGTATATTTAATGCTACTGTCAATAAAACTAATACTTTGATTTTAATTTACAGATGCAGAAGTTAGTTCATCCTTAGAATATTCATATTGTCTTACTACAAATTATTTTTTTAGCAGGTATATTGAATTTTTGATGGACTACTGGCTATAATGCACTATACTGGTCTATTCTACATACATCAGTTCTAAATAGAATCACAGAATTACAGAATCATAGAACTAGAGGGGACTTTCAAAGAACATCTAGTCCAACTCCCCTGCAGTGAGCAGGACATCCTGCACTAGATCAAGTTGCTCCAACCCTCATTGGGTCTGGCCTTGAATGTCTCCAGGGATGTGGCCTCCACCACATCTCCTGGCAACCTGTGCCAGTGTCTCATCACCCTCATGGTGAAGATCTTCTTCCACGTCTAATCTAAACCTGCCCTGCTCTAATTTAAACCATTGCCCCATGTCCTATTGCTACATGCCAGACAGTCCCAAAATAAAATAAGGCCAAGTGACTTTTGGCCCTGAGACTAGGTGATGTGGGTCTGCCTTATGCCACTCAGTCCAAGGTGTGGATTCAGATACTGAGATGAGAGGCAATTTATTCTCCAAATGTCCCTGTTCATTCAAAGCTTACAAAGATTGGATAGGGCTTCAATTTTTATTAGGTGCCACTAATTAACAATAAGATTCTCTTGAGTTTGGTGAAATGTGGTGTGTAAAGTATAATGTGAAATTTAAATGTATTAGGAAAAATTCTGGATGATGAAAATATGCTTATGCATTTGGGAGAGCATGAAAAGGGAGAAAACTAGCAAGGAGGGGGGAAAACAGTATATGTGTGAAGAGTAAGAGACATAAAGTCATAGTGTGCTGCTTATTAATAGGATTTATTGCCACTGTTTTTAATAACACTGATTGAAATAATTTCTTTTACATTTCTTACTTGATGCATTTTTGTGAAATTAGAAGAAAATACCAAATGTCTACTCCGTGTCTCCTTTACTTTCTGATGTTTTTACTTGTAGGGTTTTAAACATTTATAGGGAAAAAACATTTTAAAAGGGCATGTAACACAAAGGTAATAATCATAGTGCCATGCTGTTTTATGGGGCAATAATCCAGTTGCCTTGTTTGAATAAACAACTCTGCCTTCATTCTCCTAGGCTTTACCTTAGGGAATGGAGCTGGATTATTGCCTTGTAAAACAGTGCTGCATTCCTGTTGTTGATTAATTATAAATCTTTGCCTGTCATTAGTCATGGGGTACTTTGTATCTCACAGCATTCCTGTTCCTTTCCTTCATGGCTTTGTCTTGCATTCAGAGAATTAACAGTTAAAAGCTGAGTTCTGTTTGATTTGTGGCGCTCTGATGTTAATCTCCATCCAGACAGCTTCTGTCTAAGCATATTATACATTTATTTTCTTCAAATAAAGGTGAATCACAGCATCCTCCATGTGAACAGCTTCTGAGTGAGATACAACCTGCCCGAATTTCACTGAAATCTGGGATAATAGGGACCTCCTTGGTGGCTACGGTGCTAGTGATGATGAACCTCTACCTCTCCATGGGTATCTGCTCAACTTCAGATCACAAATCCACTTCTTTTCTTCAACCCCTGGGATATGCAAGCCAGTTGTAAGTAGATATTAGCAAGGATGTTGAGTAGTACCACCCAAATGAATTTTGAGAAGGTTGCAATCTCCTTGGGTTTGAACTGGAATGTGGGCTACTGCCTCAAAGTGCCACCATTAAGACATCTTGCTAGCTCTTAGATATATACTCATCCTCTGCCTTTTCTTAACTGACCTTGTTGGGCTCTTCCAGAGAATTTTTAAGCCATGTGCCACACTGCAAGACTTCATGGAAAAAGAAAGAAATAGTCTAGAAGTACCTGAAATAGTAAGAAACCAGACATGGCAGTGATCATGTGGTTGCTGGTGTGACCTTTTTGTGATATCATAGAATATGTTGAGTTAGAAGAGACCTTCAGATGCCATCTAGTCCACCTACCTGCAGTGAGCAGGGACATGCTCTACCTAACAGTCCCTCCCCAACTTTCCTGCAGGGCCCCTTCAGGAACTGGTAGGCTACTAGAAGGTCTCCACACAGCCTTCTCTTCTCCAAGTGAACAGTTTTCTTTATAAACAGCAGAATAATAGCAAGGTAATGTTTGATTGCATGTAAGGATAATATTCTTCATAGTGAGAGAGTGAATCTCCATCCGTGAAAACTCTCCTAGATTCAACCTTGAGCCATATTTTTTAACTTTGAGTCTGTTTTGCTGAGTATGTTTAGACTTCAGTGGTCTTTTCAAGGTATGTCTTACTGTAACTTGAACTAGGAGATGCTCTCTTTATGTTACTATTGCCAACTGCTCAGCCAGGTGGGGATTTGAGTTTGCTTCTTCAATCTTAGATTTTTGGGTTATCACTGGTTTGCAGGATCTTTATAGTCTTTAGCAGTTAATCAGCTGTGCAACTAGATGGGGAAACTTCTTGCTACTTTCTAGATGTGTTGGAAAACATGTCCTGGGGACTGGTTGCTGCACGGGTGTTCTACCCCTGAGTTTTAGATACACCACCAAGAGTTTGTGGAATAGCTTCATGGTAGTCATCTGCTTCCAAACCATGCATCACCAGTAAGGTTAGAGGTAAGGTAAATAATGCCAACAATATTTTCAAGCTGTTTGGATACATGATAGAAAGGAGCTCAGGCCTGTGCTTGGTTGACTCATCCCAGGATCACACCTGAAATAAATTCCTGTGCCTAGAGTTGGCTATGTCATGATAGTACCTGATAGTACCTACAAGAGGCTGTTTGCAAGGGCACATAAGACAAGGGGCAATGGTTTTAAATTAGAGCAGGGTAGGTTTAGATTAGACATTAAGAAGAACTTCTTCCCCATGAGGGTGCTGAGACAGAGAGGTGGTGGAGTCCCCATTCCTGGAGACATTCAGGCCAGGCTTGCTGAGGCTCTGAGCAACCTGATCTAATGCAAGATGTCCCTGCTTACTGTGTGAGGGGCTGGACTAGATGGCTTTTGAAGGTTCCTTCCAACTGAATGCTTTCTGTGACTCTGTGATTCTAAACCAGTTAATTTTCTGGTCTTTAGTCAGTCTGACCACATCCACGCTATTAAACTCTTTCACCTGACAGAATACTCCCAAACAACTTTCGGGATGTTTACTGGAAAGGTTCCTGACACTCACTGAGTAGATAAATGCACCATCCAGTCTGCAGGGCCAGGGTGTTGAATACAGTGCATACATTACGTCGTGTTTCAATTTGCTTAAATTAGAATTTTCCTGCCTTTCCTACTCAGCTTCATAATTTCTTGTTGGCTGTTTGTCTATGAGGCAGTTACTGCTTCTGTTCCTGACAGCTGAATGACCTTACATGCTAAGATATGCTATTTTAATGACATGCCATATGCAAGAATTTCTCGGTGCTTACTTGAATTACAAGGATATTATTAATTTTAAGGCTCTTTTTTCTTACCCAGTCAGGCAGGATGCAGATTTCACAAGAATTCTTATGTTTTATATTTTTTATAAATACACACAGTAACTAAGTGAATATTACAAGCATATAAATGAGATAAGTCACAGCACCCCAGTATTCATTTTTGTTTGATATCAGACTTGTTGATTATTCACCAGCTGATGGTGATGGTGAATTGTGGATGCCTGATCCTCAGCTGTGGTTTTCAGGGAAACCTAGTTCAACCCCCCTGCAATAAACAGGAACATCTTCCACTAGACCAGGTTGCTCAGAGCCTCAGCAAACCTGGCTTTGGATGTCTCCAGGGATGGTGCCCTTCACCACCTCTCTGGGCAACCTATGCCAGTGTATTGCCAGTGTATCATGCTCATGGGGAAGAACTTTCTAATGCCTCATCTAAACCTGCTCTGCTCTGATTTTAAGCCTACTTGTCTTACTGCTCCATGCCCTGACAACAGTCCCTTCATAGTTTTCTTGTAGGCCCCAGGTACTGGTAGGCCACTAGAAGGTCTCCCCAAAGCCTTCTCTTCTCCAGGCTGGACAGCCTAAACTTTCTGAGCCTGTCCTCATAGCAGAGGGACTCCAGTCCCCTGATTTTCCCCATGGCCTCCTTTGTACTTTCCCCAACAGGTTCATGTCCTGCTTTTACTAAAGGTTCCAGAATGGCTGCCAAGATCTTAACAGAGTCTGTAGGTCTCAGTGTGGAATGGTAACAAATGTGATCACCCAAGAAAGTAGAATTTTTCATTTCTTTGATTTAAGCAATCAGTGCTGATGGCTACTTTTATGAAGATCTGAATCTTGACTATTATGAGCAGAAGTGCATAAAATAAAAGTAACTCTCAGTTTACTTTTGTGAAAATTGTAACACTAATAATAATATTAGAAGGATTTTTATGAACAGTGTATACTGATGAACAGTGTTGTATTGAAATATTATATAATTTAATAATTTGTGATTTTTATTTATGTGCATTTTTATTTTTTTCCCTCCAAAATTAGAATACAATAGATAAACATATTTAAATATCCTAAGGATTATTTATTAATTAACAGAATTGAACAAAATTGAAGTAGGATGATTTTTGGGCAGCATGAGGAACTCACTGCTTACTGAGGGAGCCGAACTGCTTAATTTGGTGGCAGCAAACACATGAGAAGATTTATGGTAATGAGCCAATTTAATTTTAGAAAAGAGGAGTCCCCATTTGCCATCACCTGTATTTGGTACATGCAGTGTGATACATATTATCTTTGTATGTATACTCAATAATAATATTCCTTAAAGCTTCACCAGGGGCAAATCATGCCTGACCAATTTGGTGGCCTTCTATAACGGAGTCACATCATTGCTGGACAAAGGAAGGGCAATGACATCATCTACCTGGACTTGTGCAAGGCATTTGACACTGTCCCGCATGACATCCTGGTCACCAAACTGGAAAAGAATGGGTTTGACAGATGGACCACTCACTGGATAAGGAGCTGGTTGAATGGTCGCACTTCAAAGAGTTGCAGTCAATGGTTCATTGTCCAAGTGGAAACCAGTGACAAATGGTGTTCCTCAAGGATCAGTACTGGAACCAGTGCTATTTAACATCTTTGTAGGAGATATGGACAGTGGGATTGAGTGCACCCTCAGTGAGTTTGCAGATGACACCAAGCTGTGTGGTGCAGTTGATACACCTGAAGGAAGGGATGCCATCCAGAGGGACCTTGACAGGCTTGAGAGGTGGGCCCAAGCCAACCTCATGAAGTTCAACAAGGCCAAGTGCAAGGTCCTGCACCTGGGTCGA
>VZTY01027417.1:445324-495483 GCA_013400935.1 Turnix velox | reverse complement strand
GTGTCAGTTGATGACAAACTCAACATGAGCCAGCAGTGTGCACTCGCAGCCAAGAAGGCCAACCAAATCCTGGGTTGCATCAAGAGGAGTGTGACCAGCAGGTCCAGAGAGGTGATTTTGCCCCTCTACTTGGCACTGGTGAGACCCCACCTGGAGTACTGTGTCCAGTTCTGGAGCCCTCAACACAAGAAGGACATTGAGCTATTGGAGCAGGTCCAGAGGAGGACCATGAAGATGGTCAAAGGGCTGGAACAACTGCCCTATGAAGACAGGCTGAGGGAGTTGGGGTTGTTCAGCCTGGAGAAGAGAAGGCTCAGGGGGGACTTTATAGTAACTTATCAGTACCTGAGGGGGTCCTACAGAAAGGCAGGGGAAGGAATTTTTAATATGATATCGGATGGGAGGACAACGGATGTAAATTGGAAGGGGGTAGATTTAGACTTGACATAAGAAAGAAATTCTTTACAGTGAGGGTGGTGAAGCTCTGGAATAGGTTGCCCAGAGAGGTTGTGGATGCCCCATCTCTGGAGGTGTTCAAACCAGGCTGGACAAGGCACTGGGCAGCCTGATCTAGTGGGAGGTGTCCCTGCCTATGGCAGGGGGGTCGGAACTCGATGATCTTTAAGGTCCCTTCCGACCCAAACTATTCTATGATTCTGCTCTCCCGTTCCCTAATTTCTTCTTGTTTTGTGCAAATGAAGTCAGAAGAGAAGTGTATTTTGACTTTGCTTAGAGCAACATAATTGCTAGGATACAGAATGCAAATAAATTGGCTCAAATTTTCACCTAATGTATCCCTGCCTCAGTTCTCTTGCTGCCCTTGTGAACTGTAGTAGTCGTTCTTGCATTGGACTTATATTTAAAGATGCTGGGTTGCCCGTGGCAGTCAAAGGAAAAATCAGAAGTAAATTTAAATGATTAATTAATGTAATCTAGTGTCTGTTTTACCAAAGGCTTTCAGGGACTTATTTAGCTCCATTAATGAGAGAAATTCCAGCAGCAGGTTTTTAGAATAGATTTTTGAGGAGTGTAAGTGACACAGCTGCTGGAGGGAAAATGATCTTAAACCTCTTTATATTAAACCACCCACTGAATTAGTACTAATGAAAAATATTCTTTTAAAGTGGGGTTTTTTTATTATTTAGTTATTAGGTAAAAATCAACCTAGTCCACATTTTCTTTGAAGTTATAAAGGACAGAAGACATAAATCTCAAATACAGGTGTCAGTATACATGGTGGGGAAAATGGGGGGCAAAATCATAGAAGAAAAGGGATACTGAATTCAGGCCCTACCTTTGGAGTCCCTGGAGACTAGTAAAATATTCCTGAAAATTGTCCATATTTGCATCTGTGCTCTTCTGCTGGGGGGTGAGCAAGGTCTGAACTGATTGAAGTATAGCTGTTTTTGCATGGTCTGAGGGCTGGAGGCCCTCTGCTATGAGGACAGGTGGGGAGAATTGGGGTTGTTCAGCCTGCAGAAGAAAAGGCTCTGTGTGTAAGAGTTCTAGTGGCCTCCCAATATCGGAAGGGGTCTACAAGAAAGCTGTTTGCCAGGTCATAGAGTGATAGGATGAGGGGCAATTGTTTTAAACTGGAGCAGGGCAGGTTTAGTTTGCCCCAGCTCTCTCAGTCTGTCCTCAGAGATACTTCAGCCCTTGGATTATCCTCATGACCCTTCTCTGGACCCACTCCAACAGGTCGGTGTCCATATTTAAAATATAATTTTCTTTCAAGTGCAAGTTGAACTTATTTTTAATATTAATGCTTACATGAAGCTGTGCTGCTGGGATCATGCAGGAGACATAGTGAAATCAAATGAGGTGGATTTGGCTAAACCTAGAGTAATAAATAGTAGAAATTAATCAAATGGATGAAAAGATCTGTATCAGCAGGGTGTCAGATGGGCAAAAGAATTTGACAGTGTCATCCCTCACTCCTCTTTCCTTAGATCCCAGGGCATGAGTCATTGCTGGGAGCTCAGAGGCTCAAAGGAAAGATGAAAGCAGAGAGACCTGAGTTGTGTGGGTGATCTGTTACCCTGGGGAAGGAGCTTCCTGCCTGTGGACTGAACTCATCCATCACTGACCCAAGTTACATCCACCACAGAGGGACAGTAGAGTGAGGGCTGAGCTGACATTCAGTCAGCACTGATGGATACACCCAGCACTGAGGGACTATTTATTCCTGGAGTATATTTCACCCTCTACAAGGTTGAGATGATCCAACAGCATGAGTGACCTGCTATTATGCGGTCAAAAATTGTGTTTAAGCTGAACATTCTTAGCTAAATTCAACATTTCCTCCTGCAGAGCTAGGCTGCAGGGACCTGAAAACAAATACATTCACAACTTCTCCATGAGAATGTATTGTGAAAATACATAAAGTAGAAACAAAGACTTTATTTAAACTTTAGCTGTTGTTTTTTCTAGTTGCTAAGAGCATGAAATTAATAAAAAAGTAGGGAGAAGTAGATTTCTCTATACTTAACGTTTTTTTTCCAATAGTTTTCTTATTTCTTGCTAGGAGGCTGCAGTTCCAAAGTGTCAGCAAGGAAGGGCATGATATTAAATTTATCTTCATATCATTACAGAATGATCAAATTAACTTATATCTTAAAAATAATGTGAAAGAAAAATTTGTTAGCTCTGAAAAATTCTATCAAAATAACTCAATGTCTTCAAAGCTTGGTAACTGCTTAAATGACATGTGATACAAAGCTCAACAGTTTGACATATTAACCGTATAAAAATGCAATTTAAATGATAATAAAAAACAAGTGATGGGTTTATATCACTCTAGGTCAAATAAAGCATCTGCTTCTGGTTGTTAGAGGGCGATGGAGTGAGGTGATCCTTGTATTAAATTCTCACACAATCAGAATTTGATCCAGTGTGATTACAGGATCACAAAAAGGAGCTGTAAGAAAATTTAAAAATAAGCAGCAGTGAAAACTGTCACCCTGCACACATAAGGACATGAGAAACCAAAGAAACTAAATAACCTTAATAAGAAGGATGCAACAGGAACTAGGGCTAAAAAAGAATGAAGTATTATAGATCGTGTTAGAGAGAAACATGCTCTTCTGATTATGATGCAGGACTGACATTATACTTTTGCAAGCCACATCAAGTGGTTTACAGGATTCTTTATTCCTTGAGCAGATTATTTTTTTAAAGTTTCATTTTTAATAACACCATATAATATCAAACTTCTGCTTCTTCAATATAAATGCACAGAAAAATTGCAAGCTATAAAATAGCATAAAGCTATATTAAAATTACATATGCAGCCACAATATTAAAACTAGAATATTTTTAACCTACTAGCAAAGCCACCATTTCTAAAAATTTTGGTGGAGGTCTTAATAGTGATCTTCCAGTACCTGAGGGGGTCATACAGGAAAGCTGTGGAGGGACTGTTTGCAAGGGCATGGAGCAATAGGATGAGCAGCAGTGGTTTTAAACTAGAGCAGGGCACGTTTAGATGAGATATTAGAAAAAAGTTCTTCCTCATGAGGGTGCTGTGGCAATGCACCCAGAGAGATGGTGGAGGCCCAGTCCCTGGACACATTTAAGGCCAGGCTTGATGAGNAGAGCAGGGCACGTTTAGATGAGATATTAGAAAAAGTTCTTCCTCATGAGGGTGCTGTGGCAATGCACCCAGAGAGATGGTGGAGGCCCAGTCCCTGGACACATTTAAGGCCAGGCTTGATGAGGCTCTGAGCTGCCTGATCCAATGCAGGATGTCCCTGCTCACTGAGTAGGAAGTTGGACTAGATGGCCTTTGAAAGTCCCTTACAACTCAACACATTCTGTGATTCCATGATTTAGTGACCTAGATGGTCCCTCCTAATAGAATAATGATTAACCTGTAACTTACAATATAAAATAATTTCCACTGTGAACCATGTTTATCTTAATATCTGACTTGAAAATTATTTGACCATCTACCCTGTATATGAATTAAATAACTGTGGGCTGAAGATAGAATTTGAACTCATTCAGGAAGACATGCTCCCATTCATACAGAGTTGTAGATGCTATTTCATTTTATATTCTCAGACAAATGCCTTGGTGAATAAAAGCTTTTTTTATTAAATTCATTTTATCGTATCTTCTTTTTTACATTTGGTAAGGATTAATAGTGCTCTATCATTTAGTCATAAAAGAATGGGTCCTTGTAACGAACTGTGACAAGAGACAGGTAAAGGAGAACTTTGATAGACAGATCTGGTATAATGAGACAGAAGATAATATACTATCCACTATCTGCCTATCTTGATCTTTTATATATGTTCAACTGCAGGAAAAATAGAGGAAAAGAGCTTTTTATTACAAAACATGAGATAGTTTGCTCACAGAAAGTTTGCTTAAATCATTGCTGTGGAGGAGCAGAGAATACATATGACCATCTGACCCTCATTTCATAGAATCACAGAGTCACAGAATCATAGAGGGATTGGCACCTGATGATCTTTAAAGTCCCTGCTAACCTAAACTATTTGATGATTCAATGATTCTATGAACTGAGAGGAAGAGATGTGAGTGCTCACACTGGTGGAGAGGTGGGGAAATGCTGCTTTCAGTGTGGTTGGCAAGCCAATCATTATATCCTTGTGGCTGTCTGATCAGAAGCATGGCATTTAAGTAGCCTCAATATGCAGCTTCATTTGTGAAAAAGGGGTCAAATGACTTTTGGAGAGAATTGTGATTGGTGAGGAAGTGGAGGAGCAAAGTTGATAAGTATATAAAAAATGAGTCTTTGTTGGCTTCATTTCTCCACAGAATACTTGGATTTATCATGTGAGTCCACATATAAGCATGGTCTCTTCTCAGGGAGTTCTTTGAGGCACCATCCCTGGAGGAATTCAAGGGTTAGGAAGACAGATAAGAGATATGGTTTAGTTCTGGTTCTTGTCAGAGTTGGTTAATGGTTGGACTCGGTGATCTGAAAGGTCCCTTCCAACCTCAGCAATTCTGTTTCTGTGAATTCTGTGGTACATCTAAAGTCAGAACAAGTCAAGATTTTCTCAAAACCTATTTTGGATTCACCTGTAACTTTAATCTCTCTACGAGTACTGAAGGAATTATTTTAATTTCATTGCCTTTGCTTCTTTTGTCTAAAGGCGCTTTTAATTCTTCTTTAGAAAACTCTTCTTGTATGATATTACTCTATTAAAGTCAACATCATACTTAATTCAGAATGTGATTTTGAAAAAAAATGCCATGCGAAACAGCAATAATTAGCTTTATGTAATAGGAAAAGCACTATTTTCATATTTAGACAGGAAGCAGACATTTATCTGCATACACTATTCATGGTATAATAAATTATGGCATAAACTCTTGTTTGTAATTAAAATAACCAACAATTTAATTTGAAAACCATCCTTAATATACAAACTGGTTTGTTGCCACCTACCTGATAAAATAGATTGCTTTGTATATTTATTCATTTGCTGGTTTTAAAGTGTGATTGCGCATTGAGAATTCTACCTGAGCCCAAGATGTTGCCTTTTATGAATTATTTTGCATCTTATTCATAGTATTTTGACACCAAGCTTAGTGGTGCAGTGGGATATCATCCAGAGGGACCTGAACAAGCTGGAGAGCTGGGCCCATGCAAACCTCATGAAGTTCAACAAGTCCAAGTGCAAGGTGCTGTACTTGGGT
Source organism: Turnix velox (assembly GCA_013400935.1). Classification (NCBI taxonomy): domain Eukaryota; kingdom Metazoa; phylum Chordata; class Aves; order Charadriiformes; family Turnicidae; genus Turnix; species Turnix velox. The sequence continues at coordinate 489,810 of VZTY01027417.1, read as the reverse complement.
CAGACCAGTCCTCATTATCAATACAGACCAGGGGATGACGTGACAGAGAGCAGCCCATCAGGAAAGGAATTTGAAGTAGAAGAGAAATTAGTCCTGTGTCACTCAAACCAAGGCACTTAGCAAGTTCCTTACTGTGCATCTGAGAGAAGAAATATGTGTTTGAAGATGTCACAGAATAGCATCATAGAATGTGTTGCACTGGAAAGGACCATCAAGGGCAATCCCCAGCAATGACCAGCTACCCCCCTGCAGAAATCAGGTTGCTCAGAGCCTCATCAAGCCTAGCATCGAATGTTTCCAGGGATGGGGCCTCCACCACCTCTCTGGACAACCTGGCCCAATGTCTCATCACCCTCAAGGGGAAGAACTTCTTCCAGATATATCATCTAACCGTACCCTACTCTCATTATAAACCCTTGCCCCTCATCCTGTTGTTCCATACCCTTGCAAACAGTCTCTCCCCAGTTTTCTTGTAGGCTACTTCAGGAACAGGAAGGCCACTATAAGGTCTCCCCACAGCCTACTCTTCTCCAGGCTGAACAACCGCAGCTCACTCAGCCTGTGCTCATAGAAGAGGTGTTCTAGCCCTCGAGTCATCCTTGTGGCCTCCTCTAGACCCTCTCCATAGGCCTAAGTCCTTTTTGTGCTGAGGGCTCCAGAGCTGGACAAAGTATTCAGATGAGGTGGAGGAAGATCCGCTCTTATTCTTTGTATTATGCATTTTTCTCTGACATAAAAAGGCCAGAAAATGTTAGCAAATAATTTTTTTTTCTCTTTTCCATTAAAGGCATCATCAGAATAGTCTTCAAAGAACTGTTGACACCTTTTGTAACTTCATATTCTGTGCAGGAGAGCACATATTCATTTCATCAAAGCTTAAGTATGTGAACTTTTGTTGTGCTAATGTGGGCTCCCTCAGGGTTCTCTGTGGCACTAGCACAAATTTTAACATTTTGACTTTTGCACTGCTGGATTTCGTGTATGTCACTGGAAAAGCAGCAAGAGTTTTGTTTCTTTTTTGTTGTTCTTGCTAGTTCTTTGTTGCTTCAAAGGCTTTTTTGAGTCATTTTCCTCTCTTTTTGTGGAGGTGCTGATTCCTTTCAGTGATTTAAAGTCGGGAGAAGATTTTCTCTGTTACTTTTTGAACTGACAGGTTCTTTTTGAGCTTTCAAAAGCACGGCAAGATACAGGCTTGTGTCGTTATCAACACTGTCAGATTCTTTCTCTAATAACAAAAGACTCTCTAAGCAAGATGAGAATTTATGGTGGCTGGGCAGAAACCCTGCCTGAGGTTTCTTCTCATTGCTCCTGCTGTACCAAGTAGCAATGTGACAATAGCATTGTTATAAGTGGGACATAAAAGTCACATTGCCTATGCAAAGTAAACTGCCATTTCCTGACACAGGCGTGCTAGCCCCGGGAAATGATAGAAATATTAAAAATATTTTTTAGATATAATTTCTACCATATAGCTGTAGCAGCTGGGTTGTGATTCTTTTCTGATATATGTGTTTCAGAGGGTGATATGTTCCCTACAACTGGAGTTGTGTGGCAGTAATGGCTACGTTAGGGTTAGGATTCCTACAAGAGGGGAAAACTGAAAGTTTGAAATGACAAAGCAGTCAATAACAAGTAGGAAAGTTAGGTGTTTTGCAACATAATTTGAAGAATCATAAAATTACAGTATGGTTTGAGTTGGAAGGGACCTTTAAAGGGCGTTGGTTCCAACCTCTCTGCTTGGGGGAGGGGCAGGGACGCCTCCCACCAGCCCTGGTTGCTCCAAGACCCATCCGATCTGGCTTGAAACCTCCCAGGGCTGGGGCAGCCACAGTTTCTCTGGGCAACCTGGGTCAGGGGCTCACCACCCTCACAGCTAAGAATTTCTTATGTATAACCTGTATATCTACTCTTTCAGATTAAAACCATTACCCTTGTCCTATCCCTACTCTAAAGACTATCCACTTAAATTAAAAAAGACCCTCCTCACTTAGAAAGAATCTATAACAAATTAATTTTCCTCTCTGAAATAAACAGGGAAACCCTCAGTATTTTGAAAATGCAAAGTACTGAGTTTCTTCTATGATAAAATCTGAGTGCACAGCATGGTGAGACTGCAGATGCTGAGATGCGAGAGCATGTGAGCTTAGATAACTGCTGTCATAAAAAGGGAAATTTTCAGATCATAGAGTTGTAAGGGACCTTTAAAGGTCATCTAGTCCAACCCAGATAAGCAGAATATTTTGAGGCTGCCAAGCTCAGTGAGCCTTCATTGACTCCAGTGGTTTTAGCTTGTGTTTTAGCTCCCTCTCTTCAGTATGACATAATAAATTACCCTATCTTTGAAACAAGTTATGACTTAGAAAAAATTCTGAGTGTAAATTCCAGGATCAAGGATCTGATTTGACTATTTTTTTATCAGCTGTGGCTTTTTGACAGCTTCCAGACTTAAAGCTGGAGGTGAAGTGTCATTTAACAAGATGTAGTGTTTGTAGAATGGAGATTAACTTGTTTCTTCTGCTAAAAATATATTTTCAGTTCACTATCTCAAACATATATATATTTCTGTGGCAAGTGCTTTTATGCTATATCTTTGGGTTACTGAGCACATAATAATTTAAATTTGACCCAGTTTAATGATGGAGAAATACTTTATTTCATGGTGAAATATGATGGGTATTAATTTTCTGTTTCATAGACACGTTTTTTTGCTTGGGCAATTACTGAGAGCAATATGATTACTTTTTGAAGATGAGGAAAAAGTTATTTTTCCATATAGGTGGTAAATATTCACATGGCTATATTTATAAAATTACGTGTATGCTGTTTGTGTAAAGCTTCCTTTTAGAAAAAGAAATCATCTCCTTTCATAGTACTTAACATTTCTTCTTTTACGCTGCTTTGTGCATATAAATGTTGATTTTCTGGGGAGTGTTTTAAAATTGAATCTCTCTTCACCAAAGTTGAGGCAAATTTCCATTTTAATTCTAATTGGAATAGGATTGGGACTGTACATCTTAGATTTCTTTTAAATTGGTGATTGACATTTTCAACCAGTTGGAGGTTTGAAAAAAAACTAGGAGTTTGAGGACTGAAATTGAGTTAATTGCAGTAGGCAAACAGATGAATGCATGATTCACTGAGTTTGAGTTTTACAAAAAGAGCACCTGTAAAGTCTTGATGGGGAGATATTTTAGCATATGTATTTTCAGTTCTGGCCCAGATAGGAGGAGCAAGTAAGCATGAGCTGATGTTATTGTTTTAAATTAAATAGAATCATAGAATGTGTTGGAGTTGGAAGGGACCTTCAAAGGTCATCTAGTGCAATCCCCCAGTTTTCTTGATGTCCAATCTAAATCTGCCCTGCTTTAGTTTAAACTCATTACCCTTTGTCCTATGCTTCTATGCCCCTGCAAACACTTCCTCCCCAGCCTTCCTGCAGCTCTCTTCAGGTACTAGGAGGCCACTAGAAGGTATCCCTGCATCCTTCTCCAGATTGAACAGCCCCAACTCTCTCAATTTATCTTCATAGGAGAGTTGAGTGATTTTGTTGATGATTTATATATACATTCTAATTCCATGTCTAAGTGCAATTGTCTTGCACAGTGCACATAATTGTTCTGTTTTACTTTAAACCAGGACACTTGGTGACAGTGTTTGTCTCAGTAAGCAGTGCATACCAAGAGGGCAGCTGGAGGTCATGTCTTTTACAAATACAAAATATCTAAAATAAATATTTGCTTTCAGAAGCTGAAGTTATGGAAATACCATGAAATAGATAGAGAGCAAATCAAAAGAGAAAAGAATGAAATATATAGGAGTGTGTGTTTCTTTAAACTACCTGGATCTAGAATGAGCTCTCAGATGTTAAATACCATATTGTCTCCATATTACTTTTATTTATTTTACTTGGGTTGTGAGAAGAACAAATTATGATGGAATTCACAGGATGAGCAGTGAAGATCAGGTGATTGAAGTTACATTTGTGAGTCCTTAAAGAAGAAGGCAGCAGAAAGCCAAGTAGTTCCCAAAGTGAGCCATTTCATTGAGTGATTTATCTGAAATAGCATTGCCATTTGTTGTATCATTTTGCCCTTGTTGCCATGGGAACCAATTTTACTGTTGCACCGATTGTTAATCGGGATTTGTAGTTAGACCATTTTTTCCACATGGCCTTATATCCTTATAGATTAAATCCTGGTTCTTGTTGATGGCGGTATACATCAAATGTTACTGCTCAAAATAAAACCTGACCAACCTTCCTGTTGTTTTCTTCACCACTGGCAGAACCAGAGAGTGGCAGCTTATAGCCCACTTTTAGAGGAATTCAAGGATTCTGCTTCAGTTGCATTTGTCACTCTTGCACAATTCCAGGAAAAGAAAGAAAAAACTTAAAAGAAAAAGCAAGTTTCTGCTCAGGAGGATAATAATTTTATTTTTTTGTTTAAGTGGAAGTAAATTGAGTACTCTGGAGGGACAGTTTTGATGTGTTGCTTCTTTAAATGGCTCTTCAGGTGGAATCAAAGGTTAAGGTCACTGAAACTCAAGAACTTTTTTCCTGATGTTATGAATAGAGAGAGAAGGAAGATTCAACTCTCAGAATTTAGATGCGTCAGGACTGTAAATACTGTCTTTTCAGTTTTCACTTTAGTTTTACAACTGCCCCTGCAAATACAGACTTGGCAGGAGCAGGGACACAAGACTGAGGCAAATAATCCTGTAATTACTGTGTCCAGCTCTGGAGCCCTCAGCACAGGAAAGACATGGACCTGTTGTAGAGGGTCCAGAGGGATCCACAAGCATGATCGCATGGCTGGAGCGTCTCTCCTCTGAGCACAGGGTGGGAGAGTTGGGGCTGTTCAGCTTGGAGAAGAGAAGAGAAGGCTGTGGGGAGACCTCATAGTGGCCTCCCAGTACCTGAAGGGGCCTACAAGAAAGCTGGGGAGGGACTGTTTGCCAGGGCATGGAGTGATAGGATGAGGGGCAATGGTATTAACTAGAGCAGGGCAGGGTTAGATTAGACACTGGGAAGAAGTTCTTCTCCAGAGAGGTGGTTAGGCACTGGCCTAAGTTTCCCAGAAGGGAGGTGAGGTGGAGGCCCCATCCCTTGATCCATTCAGGGCCAGGCTTGCTGAGGCTCTGAGCAGCCTGATCTAATGTAAGATGTCCCTGTTCACTGCAGGGGAGTTGGATGAGATGGTCTTTGAAGGTCCCTTCCAACCCAGCGCATTCTATGATTCTGTGTTTTTTCCCAGATTTTTGTTGCTCTGACAGTGTATTATTCTGTATGATGTGGCCGAGTAGTGTTTAACGCTGTATTTCACAAAACCCCTTAGATTCTTGTCTTTTTCCCCACCATTAACCAAATACACAGCTTCTCTAATTTCAAGTCATCCCCACTGAGCTGGGCACATCCTCGTAACAGTTGTGTTTTCAGTTCTTTGTATTCCAAATACTCTGAGGGATGCAGCATCACAATATTACCAAGGCGCCAGTCGCATATTTATTGCTTTTTTGATACCTTTCCTGATTTTCTGTCTCCTTTTCTCCTTTTTCACATTTGCTGCTGCCGATCTCCAACCCCCACTATAATTCTGATTGGCTAAATTAATTCTCCAGCATCCTGCTGTGAATAATTATGTTCATCCAGTGTGGAGCTGGATGCCTTTCTCTCTTCTCCCCCCCCCGCTTCCCTTCCTTGCCTAAATTATAATGTGACAATTGAAGCTCACAGCTGGCTCATCAGAGGTGGCCAGTTTGGGAATTGGCACATCTGAATGTGCCTCTCCGTTAACTCTCTGCCTTGATTACTTAAGACAAGACATATGTAAACCCCATGATTATTACCATTTTTTGTGCTGCTTCACAAAGATGCTGCTTTAAACGGTGAAGCTGTTGTGTTTGTTGGGGGGGGGGGAGAGAAGGGAAATTACAGGAATTTTTCTCTTCCCCTCCCCACCGTTCCCTCCAACAATAAATAGCTGTCAGCCTTATGTCAAGAATGAAATTATAGGAGCACATGAGGCCTTGATTACATTGTTTTGGATAGATTGCTATTAGCATACTGAAATGAAGTCTAATTTTTCAGTGCTTTAGCTCAGTCAAGAATCAAGTGACACGGGAGAAGGGGGGAAGGAATATCATCTGCTAGAAATGAATGATGTAATTCTGTGCCACTGTGCTGGAGCCTTTTCCGGTTCATGGTGGTTAAAAAAAACAAACAATGAAATAAATAGATATATTCTGCCAAAATGGATTATTAGTAGGGAGGTATGGCTGAGCTGGTGCATTATTGAACAAAATACAAAATCATAGAATCAGAGTTGGAGGAGACCTTCAAAGCCCATCTAGTTCAACCCCCTACAGTAAGCAGGGAGATCTTGCACTGGAACAGGTTGCTCAGAGCCTCATCAAGCTTGGCTTTGAAGTGGGCCTCCACCAACTCTTTGGACAACTTAGGCCAGTGTCTCAGCACCCTTTTCCTTTTCCTAATGTCTCATCTAAACCTGTCCTGTTCTAGTTTCAAAACAATGCCCGTTGTCCTGTTGCTCCCTGCCCTTGCAAACAGTTTCTCCCCAGCTTTCTTGTAGGCCTCTTCAGGTACTGGGATGCTGCTAGGAGATCTCCCCAGAGCCTTCTCATCTTCAGGCTGAACAGCCCCAACTCTCTCAGCCTGTCTTCACATCAGAGGTGCTCCAGCCCCCTGATCATCCTTGTGGCACTCCTCTGGACTTTCTCCAACAGGTCCGAGTACTTCTTTTGCTGAGGTCTCCAGAGCTGTATACAGTTACCTACAGATGGAATCTTACTAGAGCAGATTAAAGGGGCAGAATCACCTCTCTTGATGTGCTGGCCATGGAACTTCTGATGCGGTCCAGAATACATCCAGCTTAAATGTCATTCTTCTTGGTCTTATTAAAGTGTAGATTTAATCATCATCATCCAGCTTCTCGCTCACTCAGTGCTTTTATATTTTACATCTGAAAACATAGACTTTTTTTCTCAGTTATTTGCATATTTCATAGGGTGTTGCCAGTTTCTGTACTGTGCATCCTCGGATGATGCACAATTATTATCAGATAACACAGGGCTGACACCCTTGCTGTGGATTCTTTTTTAAATTTGTTTACAATGTATGATTATGTGCACACATTGCTCACTTCCTCTGGAAGTGCTTCATTTTGTATTCTCTGAGTTTCTTAACCTTTAAATGTTTTACTGTCTGTGGCTCCTAAGCTGGTAGGTTTATTAGCCACAGATAGTTTTAACTACCTCTGTTCAATGGGGTGGAAAAAATAAAACTTGTTTTGACGGATACTTGAAGCAATCAACCTGGAGTCTGGAAAGGGTCAAGATTCATTTGAGTTTATTGGAGAATGGAGAGCAGCAAGAAAAAAGCTGTGTGTACTTGATGTTGCATAAAAGTTCTACTTGATTTGTTTGTGTGTTCTTTCTGAATGGCAAAGTAGTAGGTGAGACACACAAGACATCAGGGCTTCAGAAAGGTTTAATATGATCATAGAATGGTTTGGCTTGGAAGGGAGTTCAAAGATCATCTTGTACCAACCCCTGCCATAGTCAAGGACACCTCCCCCTAAACCAGGCTGTTCTAAGCCCCTTCTGACTGCCTGTCTAGCAGGCAAGAAATGTTGCTCTATTTGAATAATGATCTCACAACCTTACACACACAAAAACACCCCAGAGTTTGTGATAAGAAATAATGCAGGTTTTTCTGTCTGCAACATCTGAATTTTTAATTTCACTTCTGTGAAAGTGTTGCAAATACTTTGTCTGAATGTCTTAGAAGTCAGTGGAGTTACAAGTTGAGAAAGGGTGCATCAGGGGACCAGATTTCTGAGACATATTGAGTCCTTTGCAAAAAAACCTAAAACAATCAGAAAGTGCAAACTCATGTGAGGATCTGCATGACTTAATAAAAGAAGCAAATGATGTGCTAACACAGTCAGGGAGGAAATTATTGTATCATTTCTTTCCTGAGAAATGGGAGTTTCAAACATAATTAACTCAGCATTCACACACTTGTGACAATACTATTGATTAGCTAATCAATGGGAACTAAATACATACCTCTAAATGACATAGTTTAATACACATTACATTATATGAATGGAAACAAACCAATTAAAGTGCTTTAAATGCATACAACTAATCAAGAGTTTAATACATGCTAATTGTGACAAAAATTTCAATTAATGTGTTGAGACATTGCATCATATTCAAGTATGTAAAAAACCTGTGAAGTAATCACACTCAATCATGATATCAACTGATCTCTGAAATGGATTACCAATAAAGAATGACAATTTTCTGCCATTTTTCAACATATTCTTATTATATATATATATTAATTTCTTTATGGGTAAATATGTGTTTATAGATTCATAGAAACATAGTAACATAGAATGTGTAGTGTTGGAAGGAACCTTCAAACTTCATATAGTCCAACCACCTGCAGTGAGCAGCGACATTTTGCCCTGGTTCAGGTTGCTCAGACCCTCATCAACCCTGGCCTTAAATGTCCCCAGGGATGAGGTCTCCACCATCTCTCTCGGCAACCTCTTCCAGTGTCTCAGCATCCTCACGATGAAGAACTTCTTCATGATGACTGGTCTAAATCTGCCTGCTCTAGTATAGAACCATTGTTTACTAACAATAAAAGGTATAATTAGGACATGTTTTGTATCAAGTTGGTATTACAGGACTTTTGGACCCTTTGTATCTCTTCAATACAAAGAGGACAACCCTTGAGTATGAAGGAGAGGACAGTGACAGCTAGTGGCTTGGTTCACATCTGATGTAACTCTGGCTGGAATCAGACAGTTAGGGCAAAGAGGAAATGAGCCTTCCATGTACCAAAGTTTGTGCTTGTTATGTGGCTGTTGACAAACTTTGAGAAATTCAGCTTTTGTAAACCTCCACTAAAGAGCTTTTATCAAGTACTGTTGCTGTTTCTATAGAAACAGCAGATCGCAATTGCCGGGAGAATATAAAACCTTTTTCAACAAATTTGATCGTAATTTTCTCACAGATGACCTCCATGTAATGAATGTGATGATTTGACCCCTGCTTTAGCATTATTTTCTAAGAAACAAGCTGTGTTGGTCCTTTAAAAATCTGAATGCATTGCTCACATTGTCAAAAAATACCTCGAAAGTTTGGGATCTGATCAGGCAGGTATTGAATATGGGACCAATTCTTGTTTCTACTTCTTTTAATGCATTTCTAGTGGGAGGTGACACAGACATGACTGCTGTGCCTTTGCCACATTAGCAGTCAAAAACCTGCCATGTGAAATCAAATAAAAGACAAGTTGTCCATCTAGCTAGATCCAACAGAAAGTCTGAGATTTTAAAAATTGAGAATTTATCTTGTGATTTGCAGAAAAAATCAGACATTACTGATGAGACCATACCGTCGTGATCACATTCCCTTTCTGAGTAACGTAACCTTCCTGGAAAAGCTGACTGCAGTGCTGAGAGAACATCACACTTTTCACAATTTTACATCATTTTCACAAAAACAGAATAAAAATGTAGTCAAACAATACTATAACCTCACATCATTAATCGAAATGACTAATTTATATTTACTTCATGAATTGATTAGAATTTGTTTCTAATCAATCAAAGTAGGTTGCAGAGTGGTGGTGATTGGTCTCTGCTTCCAAGGAAAGGCCATGAAAGAAGAGGAAAATGCCTCAAATTGCACCAAGGCGGGGTTAGGATGGATATTGGGAACAGGTTTTGCACTGAAAGGACTATTGAGCATTAGAAGAGGCTGCTCAGTGTGGTGGTTGAGGCACCAGCCCTGGAGGGATTTAAAAGATGGGCAGACATAAAGCTTAGTGATATGGTTTACGGATGATTCTTGTCAGAGTTGGGTTGATGGTTAGACTCGAAGATCTTTAAGGTTCCTTCCAATCTGGACCATAGACTCGAAGAAGGTGGGTTCAGTTTGAAGTGATGCTGAACATCTCACTCTTTTACATGCTCTTAACTTTAAGCATGTGATTAGCAATATTGACTTCAATGCATAAAGACAAAAAAAGGCTTAGGTGCTTTGCTGGATCAGGGCCAGATTGCTCAGCTCTTGGTGAGAGAATTCCCAATACCAGTAATTGCATTTTCTTAGATAGTTCATTGATAACTTTCCCAAGATGAACATTCCTTTTATCTACCATAAACACACCAAGTCTATTTCTACGTTGAGATATCTTAAAAAATTTTCAAGAGGCTTGATGGACTGCAGTTCTCTTTCAGTCAAGAGGACTAATAAATGTTGATCTTGTGAAAAGGAGAATAATGGTATATTTTAGTTCAAAATGCAGTCAGGGTTATTGTGATTTTAGGAAGAGGCAGAATATTGCAGATTTGCTGACAAATCGGCCCTAGAAATCTTTAAAGCTCATTAACAGTCCTGGGAAAGAAAATATGGCTGGAGTAATGGTGAAGAATAGGCCATTTAATAATTTAATGGAAGTGATAGAAACACCCTTAGAGTTTTTCCCTGATTATTAGTTCTTTATCTTTTTTTCTGCTTTCTGCTAAGACTTTTGAACAAACTTCATTTGTGATTCGGTGATTCTGTGTTTAGGACAATGGTCTGCCTTATGGAGCTGAACCATAGGCTATTTGCAGTCTGGTGGAGCATTAATGTTCTTCTGTGTTTGTATTTGCTAATGGACATGTAGGCAATTTGGGAGAGAGTTAATAATAAAAATTTACTCATCTACATAAAAGTGAGTTTTCTAATTTTGCTTAATTGTTGTCTGATGAAAGAATCATAGAATGGCCCTGGTTGGAAGGGACCTTTCAGTCATAGCGTTCAACCAGCAATCCAGCTCTGACAAGTATTATCACTAAACCATGTCTCTAAACTCTGTGGCTGCCTGTATCTGAAATCCCTCCAGGGATGGTTCCTCAACCACTGCCCTGAGCAGCCAAAAGGTGAGAGAAATCTGTTTGCAGCACTAGTCAATTTCAAATGGGACCCTTGAGTTATCCCTCTTTTCCATCAGTTTGGTTTGGTGTTTACACAAAGACTGCTTTTGGAGGAAACTAAACCAACCCATCATATTAGAAAATAAAGTTTAATGGAGTGACAGATCATTGAACAGATGATGTAGTCAGAGGATCAGACTAAGTCTAGTCCAAATAACTGAGACCCCACCTGGAATGCTTCGTCCAGCAAAAGGACTTGGACATGTTGGACAGGGTCCAGAGAAGGTCATGAGGATGATCTGAGGGCAGAAGCCCTTCTGCTACGTGAGCAGGCTTAGAGAGTTGGGGCTGGAGAAGAGAAGGCTGTGGGGAGACCTCATAGTGACCTACCAGTACCTGAAGGCACCTACTGGTAAGCTGAAGAGGAAAGCTGTTTGCAAGGGCATGGAGTGAAAGAATGAGGGGCAGTGGTTTTAAACTAGAGCAGAGCAGGTTCAGCTTAGACATTAAGAAAAAGTTCTTCCTCATGAGGGTTCTGAGACTCTGGCACAGACTGCCCAGAGAGGTCTTGGAAGCCCCATCCCTGAAGACATTCAAGACCAGACTTGATGAACCTGATCTAGTGCAAGATCTCCCTGCAAGAAGGTTTTGTGATTCTATGTTAATTGCACTAAAGATGTGAGTTTACTTACGTGATCGGCTGCCAATTTGGCCTGACAAACTCTTATTATTCCTTAGTGCTATTCAGAATCTAGATGTGATTTGAGAAACCAAATGGTATAGCCTTATACAGTCAAAGATCAGTGGAAATAGTATAATGTTTTTATTATTTTCAATTTTAGAAAAATATGGGATTCAAATTGGTCTGGGACTGGAGCCCAACTCTCCTCAATGAGGAGAGATATTTAAGTAATTGACTAAAGCTTTTGTGTCTGTCTTTTTAATTAAAATAAAAGAAAGCATGTTAAATCAAAGTTAAACAATATCCAAATCCCACAGTACAACATAAATGATCTTCATATGTAACAATAATGTTAAATATTTTTGTTTGTTATCATAGCATCATAGAGTTGGGGGAGGACCATCAAAGGCCATCTAGTCCCTGCAGTGAGCAGGGACATCTTACACTAGATTGGGTTGCTCAGAGCCTCATCAAGCCTGACCTTGAATGTCTTCGGAGATGGAGATCTCAATTCTTTTACAGCCTTTTCCTTTTGAGAATTGAAGGGTAAACCTTCATACCCAAGGACCCACAAAATTTCCATTTCTATCATGTGGGTTCATTTTAATGAACCTTTGCTAGTGTCTCTATCTGTAACTTCTTGGTCGTAAGACTCAGATGTAGCTGGATAAAACAGAAATTCAATCTTCTGCTTTGCCTGTAGCAGAACCCAGATTCTTTGTCAATGTTTATATTCCTAAAATACTTAAAAGGACTCTGATTAATCATTTTCCCCCCATAATTTGCCTTCCAAATAAGTAGTTCTTAAAATTCTCCAGCCTGTTTTCAGTTCAGTATTTAAGATTGCATTTAGTAATGCAATAATTAACTTAATTAATTATTTTAATGGAAGGAATAAAAATACTAGTAGTAAGTATAAATATAGAGGTAACAAAAATAGTGGGGTTTTTTTCAAGGAAACTCTTTATTAAACGTCAGTGTGGAATGTGGGATATTACTGTGCTTTTAGATGCCGGATTTCTTAGAATAGTTTGTCTCCTAGGTACTATAGGCAGAAAGAAAAGCAGTGAGTGATGTACTTTAAATCTCAGTAAGATGCTTCAAAATTTGACTGTCCAACACCCATAGAACTTCATTCCTTAGACCATTGATGGGAATATTTAATTAAATGTCATCTGTTTCCTCATTAATATGTGGTTCTTCTTGGGTATTTAATTGTTTCTTTTGTGCAGAAATCATCCAATAAATTTGCATCGGGTCTGATATATTTTCTTCATTAGCTGCTTGGGATGATGAGTCCCCAGGCACACCTTAATTTGATTTACAGTGTACAAAGGATTGAACCTTTTTACAAATTAAAACGCAAGTGAAACAAACCATAACGCGACAACCTTCACAGAAACTCTGGGAAGTTCTACCATTTGTTTCTTCTCCTTTGGATAAATGAAGAAATTATAGTGGTGTCACAGCAAACTGGTGTTGTAAAATTAATTCTAAAATTATTTAATTGTGCTTACTAAGGCATGAGTTTTCATCAGCTTAAATCTGAAACTTGTTTCTCTTCCTTCTGTTGTGACTTTTATTTATTTAAAATCTTCCTAATTAGGTTGTTGAGGTGGCTGTTTCTGAGATTTAAGAAAAGATGCTAACACGTGAGAATAAGAGCAAATTATGTGTGTCAGTGAAGTCCACTGCTCATATGGGACCTGGATTTATTGAGTTATATCTTAGTTGCTTCCAATATGAGATTTAAGCTACCTACCAGTTATGATATAGGTTATAGAATCACAAAAGACCCTGACCACTCCTGGCTACACTTTCAGGAAGTTGTAGAGAATGAGAAGGTCTCCCCTCTGTCTCCTTTTTTTCCAGGCTGAGCTGAACATCCCCAGCTTCCTCAGCCATTCCTCCCAAGACTTATTCTGTTCTCCAAATAAAATAGTGTGTGCTGCCTTTACTATAATTTGAAAAGGTCTTAGACAGACTTTTGCGCTCTTTTTCTACTCTTGTGTTTTACAGGTAAGCCCAGGCAATAGCTCAAACCTCACTTTATACTGATAGAAGTGAAGTAGGTTCAGGGAAAGCTTAGAAAAACTAGATGAGCTAATTAGTAGCAGTATTTGATAGTTGTGTGCTACCTAGAACTACTAGAAAAGAGGATTTAGTGAGGTGGGGAGGGGGGTCAAGCTGTTCTCCCAAGGAACAGTACATTGGAAGAGAGGAAACTAGAAAATGATCTCAAGTACCACCAGGGGAGGTCTAGGGAAAATTTTGACACTAAAATGATGTCAAACATTGGAAGACGTTGCCCAAGGCAGGGGTTGAGGCCCCATCCTTGGAGGGACTTAAGAGATGAGCAGGCAGAACTTTGAGATACAGTTTAGGGGTGATTTTTGTCAGAGTTGGGTTGATAGTTGAACTAAATGAGCCCTTCTGAACTGAGCCATTCTATGAGTATCCACCACTTTTTAAAGATAGGACTGCCTGGAGGTGGATTTGCACATTTTTTTGTTTGATGTAAGAAAACTTAGAGGCTTCTGCTTTAAATTCGAGTTTGAGAAGTCCGGAGGGAGATATGCGACACTGAACAAGCCAAGATTTACACTTACAGTCATATTGGGAAGCAGGGAAGCACCTGTAAATCTTCAATTAAATGACTGAAAAAATTTTAATTTAAACATAGATTAAAAATTGCATTTTAACCTTAAAATTGTTTTGACATGTGGCTGAATTGAGGTTGTCTGGAATTGATAAAAATCGAATAGATTGGGAAATTTTTCTTTGAGCTATGGAACTGAGGCAGTATTATAGACAACAAGAAAAAAGTCTCCTGTGAGCAGTGGGCAAGCTTAATTATAAATGTATTAACAGTGCAGTTCCCATGCTGAGCTTCTAATTGAAAAAATCCTGGTCATTGTTTTCATGTTTTCCTTGTAATGAATGATCCTGTTTTCTTGGAGTGGTTTCTAATATTTTGCTACTTAATCCTGGTTTGAAGTTTGGTCATCAAAGAAAGTCCTTAAGATTGCAAAATATTGCCACATGGTAGATGATACAGTCAGATAAGATCTTCTTGTTATTAATTGTGTGGAATGGCAGTTCATGAGCATGTTTCTGCAAAGTAAGTGCTACTTCAGCATAAAATGGCAGGTTCCCAGGTTTTCATCTTCTTCAAATCTCAGCCTGGCTTTTTCTTGTTTTGAGATCAGCTCTGTCTCCTGCAGGATCCCCACAGACAAAGCAGCGCTAATGAGAGCAGCTCTGGCCCCCAGGAGCCTCTTTCTTTGTCTGTGTCCTTCTCCCAACTGAGAATCAATCTGTTAATGCATTACACATAATAAAATAATGTGGGGATAGTACCTGTGGCAACAATATTTCTCTGTTTGTAATGACTGACTTGGGATTTATAATTATATAAATGAGTTTATAGAATCATAGAGTTGGAAGGAACCTTCAGAGGTTGTCTAGTTCAACACCCCTGTAGTGGATAGGGACATCCTGGTCTAGATCAAGTTGCTCAGAGTTTGTCTGGAGTCTGTTTTATACTCAGAGCTTAGAGGTATAGATTAGTGATGGTTAGAATCATAGAATAGTTTGGGTTGGAAGGGACCTTAAAGATCATCGAGTTCCAACCCCCCTGCCATAGGCAGGGACACCTCCCACTTGTTAGGGTTCTTGTTAGGGTTGGGTTTATGGTTGAACTTGATGATATGATAGGTCCCTTCCAACCTGGGCCAATCTATGATGCTATACATTAAGTGCAGGTGCTTTATAATAAAGCTCAGTTTGAGTGGAGAAATTGTTTGGTTTGTGTACTGTGTTCAGTTCTGGGTTCCCCGTTCAAGAAGGATGGGAAACTACTGGAGAGAGTCCAGCCAAGGGTTATGAAGATGATCAAGGGACTGGAACATCTCTCTGATGAGGAAAGGCTGAGAGCCTTGGAGCTGGTCAGCTGCAGAAGACTGATAGAGGATCTTGTCAGTGCTCATCAACAGCTAAAGGGTGGGTGTCAAGAGAATAGGGCCAGTCTGTGTTCAGTGGTGCCCAGGGACAGGACAAAGGGGAATGGGCACAAACTGGAACATGAAGTTCCATCTGAAACTGAGAAGGACCTGTGAGGGTATCAGAACCCTGGCACAGCCTTCTCAGAGAGGTGGTAGAATCTCTGTCTCTGGAGACATTCAAACCCTATCTGGATGTGTTCCTATATGACCTTCTCTGGGTGACCCTCCTCTGGCAGGGGGTTAAACTGGATGATCTCCAGGGGTCCCTTCTAACCCCTTGACATTCTTTGATTCTGTGGTTCTCATGTACAAGCCTGGGGAGCATTGTGTATTGATTTCCATTTCCGTTTTACACATATCTTTGTAAGTCTTGCCCTCTGCTTTGCAGGGCTTCTGTCTCCCATAATTCTGAAATATTGTCCCCAACTTAGAGTATTAAATGGACTGTAATTCACTTTTGCAGTTCAGGAAGCATGTGGCAAATTTATAGTCTGAATCCAAATCTTCTGAATCAGACTGTAGTTTATTTAGAGTTCATACAGTTTAGATCATAGAATCACAGAGTCGTGGAATGGCCCAGGTTGGAAGGGACATTTCAGATCATGAAGTCCAACCATCAACCAAATCTTGACAAGAACCATCCCTATGATCCAAATTTTTAACTACTGCAACTTCTTTACTTAAATCACTTAATTTCTCCATATTAATTTTGTTTTCCTTGTCAAGAACTAGCACTAGTTCAAATTATATCTCTTTCCGTTGCTGATTAAGTCATTAACATTTAATACTGATTTGAACATCGAAACCACTAATCAAGCACAAATATTAATGGCTCCATGTTGTAGCTTTTCCTCTGACCGGTGCTGTGAGCACTGAAGATGTATTGTGGCCTATGACTTCCCAGAGCAACACCTATTTGTGGTAGTTAGTGTGAGGAAAGTTCAGAGGGACTTTTTGCCTTCCTCCTTTTATTCTTCAGAGTGGCTCTTTGTTGGTGGCAACATGATTAATTTGTGGTAGTGTGTGCCTCTTCCATTCCCACCAAACTCTTTTACTTCCCCATATTCCTTGTTCATCATAATGCTCCCTGTGGACTTCTCCTGGGGAACTTGGACAGATACCATTGTGGTAGCAGTACAAATTGTGCTGCTGGGTTTTGAAGAGGGAAGACCCTGTTAGTAAATCAGTATAATCCAGTGGTCTTCTAATTAATCAATTTAGAAGACCCCACAGTTTCATAAAATTACACAACAGTTTGAGTTGGAAGGGACCTCATCTCTTCAAATGCCTGCCACAGGCTGGGACACCTCCCACAAGACCAGGTTGGGACACCTCCCACCAGACCATGTTTCTCAAAACAATTTTAAGTACCACTAGCATGAGACTCTTGACTCTTTTGATTCTTGTACACAGCAAATTGGGATCTCTGCTGGTACTTAGTTTGGCCCAGAGCTACTCTGCATCTTGGCCAAATTCTGAATTAACAGCAAAGAACAACTGTCAGCAGTAAATAATTTAAAGTCATAGTTATAGTGGTCTTTCGGTACCTGAAGTGGCTTACAAGGAAGATGGAAAGGGACTTTATGCAAGGGTGTGTAGCGATAGGAGAGGAGAAACACTTTCAAACCAAAAGAGGGGAAATTTAGATGACTTATTAGGAGGAAATTCTTTGCTGTGGGGGTGAGCCTGATCTGGTGAGAGGTGTCCCTGCCCAGGGCAGGGGGGTTGAAACTAGATGTTTTATGGTCTATGATTTTGGCTGTCTTCATCTGGCAGTGTCTTATCAGAGGTTTTGTGTCCATGCTCAGCCTCTTGGATAAAACAGCTATAGCTCAAGAGTATGAACAGGAGTTTACCAGTTGATCTCCATTTTCTCCTGCATGAGGAGAGCTTATTGCCTCTCTTCTCAATGTGCTGGAGAGGTGATAAGCAACAGAAGGGAATCCAAAACACTCAAAGACTTCTGAGAAATCATCAAATTGCTTTTGAGTTACTCTTTTGGTTGAAGCAATGGCCCTAAAAAAGCTTCTTACAACCTTTCTGTGCCCATGGTAATGATGATGTGGGATTAGTAAAAAGGAAGGAGAGAGATTAAAGGAATAAGAAGTTTTGAGAATGGTTCCCCAAACAAATATTGCCTGCCACTTTCTGTAATTTATGAACAAACTGAAAGCTTGTTTCATTTTGGGAACCTCACAGAATTTTAAAATAAGTCAGGTCACCCTTCTCAGTTCAAGTAGTACTTTGCCCCTTATCTTTACTCTACTGTTTGTGGCATGGTATAAGAGGTAGGTGGCATAATTAAGCTCTAAATTACATGGCTTGGCATTTTTCCAATGCATACTTTGTTCTGTCACCAGGAATGCTCTCTTCTTTCCTCTCAGCTGACTGTAATCAAAATGTCATTTTGTTGCTATTGATCCTTTCTTATTAGTGTCTGTGTTGGAAAATGTTGCTTCCTTGGTCTCCAAATTTATGGTTAATGAACAAAGTGCATGCTCACTTCTCCATGAGTATCATTCCTTACACTTCCCTTATACACTTCTTTTAGCAAAATCCACAAAAAATATCTGGTTTGGATGAGGAGGGAGGAGGGAGGAAGATGGGACACATGAAACCTTTTTTCATGCTCATTGTTCTTATTTTAGTTTCTTTTTTTACTCCTCAGTAGCTGTTGAACTGTGACATCCCAGAAGCAGTCAGTCTTCCTTCCTTTTTTAGTGTATGAGATAAGATTACAACTTTTCCATCTTTTTTAAGGCTCCCTTTTCTCTTTCATAGAATCTTAGAATGTGTTGGAAGGAACCTTTAAAGGCCATTTAGTCCAACCACCTGCGGTGAGCAGGGACATCTTGCACTAGATCAGGTAGCTCAGAGCCTCATCAAGCCTGGTCTTGAATGTCTCCGGGGTGGAGCCTCCACCACCTGTTTGGGCAACTTCTTCCTAATATCTCATCTAGCACCCTGCTCTGGTTTATAACTATTGCCTGTGCCCTTGCAAGCAGTCCCTCCTCAGCTTTTTTGTAGGCCCCTTCAGGAAAGGTAGGCCCCTAGAAGGTCTCCTTGTGCTTTCCCTTACAGGTAGGGATCCATCTTTCCTTTCTTGCTATAGGACAAAAAGCATCTAAGCCAAACTCAGGCTGGGTCTAAGGTTAATCCAGCTGGCTGCCGAAAGGCATTTCTTAGTTCCATCATCAAGCAGTTTGAAGCAGAGAAGGGCAATTTGTCTGCTCAGTTGCCACTTTCTCTGCAATCCTCACAGAATAAAACCTCTACTTGGCACTGGCGAGGCCCCACCTAGAGTATTATTTCCAGTTCTGGAGCCCTCAACATAAGAAGGACATTGAGCTGTTGGAGCAGGTCCAGAGGACCTGATCTAGTGGGATGTGTCCCTGCCTATGGCAGGAGGGTTGGAAAGAGATGATCGTTAAGGTCCCTTCCAACCCAAACTATTGTATGATTCTATGTGTTTATTAAAGACATTTTGGTTAAATCTAGTAGATTAGATAAATCTTAAACTTAAAATGTAGAGATGTTGTTCAATCTGTTGACAATGTGGATACATTTTTCATTTGAGTAAATAAACCTAACAGTCCCTTAGAAGATGTGAACTTTGTCTGCGTGTAATTAAAATAAGCTTTATTACTAATCTAATACATGTTCTAGTGATTCACTGTAGTTTAAAAGGGCTACATGTTATAAAACACTTTGTGTATCACTTTTTGCATGAAACATGACAAGGAAAATACTTTAATTGCATTTGAATTTTCAGTTTATTGTCCAGTAATTTCATATAATTGTTTATTAGAGATTATTGTGGCCTTTACCACAATAATTAAAAGTTGAAAAGCAGCAAAAATAAGCAATCGTGTTGCACAACAACATAGCTCCTTGATTTTGCATGTTTCCTTTTGCAGTTACTAACCAACAATCATTTTTTTTTCTAGTCAAAGGCATTTTTCAAGGATTGCATTTCCAACTAAACAATTCCAAAAGCTGCATTCACAACTACTGTAAAATAAAATTATTTCCCATGGTTGACTGAGTAATAGAGCTTCTACGAATAGTACAACCCTTGGCTAATTAACTGGGTGCTTTCATATCAGGAGATGATTATTGCTTCTGGAAACAATCATTTAGCCACTGAGAGAAGAACAAAACATCTTAATAAAGATATTTCTCCTTACAGATCAGCTCATTAAAAATTTCCTAATGTGTGTCACCAGCAAAGCTGGAAAGTAGTTTTGATGGATCCTGTAAACTATCATGGATTTTTTTGTCTAAAAGGAGGATGTAGAGAGCTGATCTCTTTTCCCAAAGAACAGGTGATGGAACAAGAGGAAATGGCCCAGTTTGTGCCAGAGGAGGATTTGACTGGGTATTGTGGAAAATATGTGCATTGAAAGTGTTATCAAGCATTGGAACAGGCTGCCCAGGGCAGTGGCTGAGGCACTGTCACTGGAGGGATTTAAGAGCCAGGCCTCTACCTCCTCTCTGAGCAACCCAGACCACCCTCATGGGGAAGAACTTCTTAATGTCTAATCCAAATGCGTCCTGCTCTAGTTTAAAACCATTGCCCTTTATCCTGTCACTACTTTAGTTGACAAACAGTTCCTCTACAGCTTTCTTGTACTCAGGTACTAGTAGGTACTAGTAGGTTGTGATAAAGTCTCCCTGAAGCCTTCTCTTCTCCAGGCTGAACAGCCCCAACTCTCTCAGCCTGTCCTCATAGCAGAGGTGCTCCACCCCTCAAATCATCCTTTTGGCCTCTTCTGGATGCTCTCCAACAGGTCCATGTTCTTCTTGTGTTGATGGCTCCAAAGCTGGTGCGTACCCTAGGTGGAGTTTCACAAGAACAGGGTAGACGGGGAGAATTGCCTCTCTTGTTTTGGAATCTCTATGCATGTGTTTGGTTGTCTATTTAATTGTGGACGTTTATCCAGAAGTATTTATTATGCTGTTAACTTAGTCAGTAAAACCATCTAAATCCCTGGTAACTGTTTAGTTGACAGTTGTGTAATTTTAATTCATTTGGATAAACATCAGTAAGAGAACAAATCAGCAAATCACAAGCCCTGTGACATGCAATCTTTTGTATCAGCATTGGTATTGAAAGCTCTGTGGGAAGTTCATTACTAAGTTATTTTATTTTGACAATTTGAGGCTGCCTGTACCATTATTTGTGCAACATGCTGAAAGAGACTCCTCTATTTATCATAAAGACAAATCATATGTTGGGAAAAGACTTATTCTTGGCTGGAAGGGGTCTCAGGAGGTCTCTGGTCCAACCTCCTGCTCAAAGCAGGGTCAGCACCGAATTCAGCCGTATCACTTGAGACTTTTTCCAGTTGTGGGTTGAAAATCTCCAGATAAAATATCCCATGATTTAGTATCCTTTAGTATCCTCAGAGTTCTCTTTACTCACAATTAGAACCTCTTCAATTTCTGTTTACGGCTGTTGTTTCTCTTTAATGAGCAGCTCGATAAAAATCTGAAATTTCTTGTAATTTTTCTGCTCTTTTCTGAAGAGGGCAGTGAAATAGGAAGACACTGGCTACATTGTGGGGATATTGTAAGATATGTCTCTTCCTCTTCCTTCACAAGCAGTCCAGAGTCACTGGGGGTTCTGAACTGATTCTGAAGCACGAGAACCCTGGAGAAGGCTGCAGGGAGACCTTGTAATGGCCTTTTAGTACCCGAAAGGGGCCTACAGGAAATATGGCACTTTATGAGGGATGAGGGGGAACAATTTTAAACTGAAAGAGAGTGATTTAAATTAGGTATTGGGAAGAAATCCTTTTCTGTGAGAGCTGTGAGCCCCTGAGCCAGGTTGCCCAGAGAAGCTGTGGCTGCCCCATCCATGGAGGGGTTCAAGGCCAGGTTGGACAGGGCGTGGAGCAAATTGGGCTGATGAGAGGTGCCCCTGCCCAGGGCAGGGGGTTGGAACTACATGATCTTTAAAGTTCTTTCCAACCTAAACCATTCAATGGTTCTACAGCTAGGCATTATCTTTTTATTAGGCTGGGTGGGAAATTAATCAGGGTCTGTTTAATTTAGAAGTCTGTGAGTATTCATCTCCCAGGAGTAACTCTCAGCCTTCAGAGATTGAGCAGACCCTGTGACTTGTGCAGATGAAGCTCTGCCATTTGCTTCCAGCAGATCTCTATTGTAGCTACACTGGTAATAAATTCAAGTCTCGTGTTCCTCTGTATCACCAGAGTGGATGGATTTTGTATTCAGCCGTGCAAGGAAATAAACTATCGAACTAAGGAACTTATTCTACATTTGATGGCATCAATTTTATATTATTCGAGCATTTCTCAGTAAACATAGCGATGGGGCATGAGTTACAGCCACTGCGTTTTCTCCTGTCGCTTTCTCGTCTTTCATCAGCTTTGTGCTCTTCATTTATTGCCTCCCCTGAGTCATCAGTATTGGTCTAATGGACTGGAAAAGCCTAAGGTGAATGGTAATTACTTATTGAGCTGCAGTTCGCCCAGATGAGAATAGGAATAGGACTTATTAGATCAGTAATAATGGAAATCTGTGTTTAATGCAGAAGTTTCAGAGTCTAAAAAGAAAAGTGTCTGAAATTATACTTTTTTTTTTTTTACATTGGAAGTTAAAATACTGCTATGGAAATGTTTATAATTAATTATATGAATCACGTTGTCAAAAGAAGTCACCCTGAGAGGTAAGCATAAGAAAATAGCACTGATTGTGGGCTTTCGTAACAAAACAAGACAATGAAGATGGTTTTTAATGATCTTTTTTATATGACAAAAAATAAAATAAGTTTTGTTGTCCAGCAGGGAATGCGTATGATCTTGCTTATGTTTACCCCAGACCCAGTTCTCTTAAATTGTCTGAAAATCATCCTCAGAACCATTTCTGTTCCCCAGTTGTCCACATTCAGCTCTGATTTGAAGTTTGGAAACTGTAGGTATCCTGCATTGAGATTGTGTTAAATCCTTTTACCTACCAGTTAGGATGGCTGAATGCAGGGATGGGGAATTATAAATTAACATAACTGCTGATATTTTGCTTTTTTCTGTTCTTTTTCTGTTCAGATAAGTAAGATCTGTTTATTCTTCTGGTCTTTAAACTTCAGTGCATTGTTGCGGGCTTAGCCTTGTCTTCTTTCATTATCTGCTGAAGCAATTTTCTAATTCATCATTGTGGAAAGACCTTTATTAGAAGGTCTGCAGCTGTATTGTTAAATGAAAAACCAGTAAGTACAAGATTATTTTGTATCAACTGACATACCCTATCAGGAATATGGTGCTCCCCTCTACAAGATAGCACAGACCATCTAAGGAGATGTGATCCTTTGCTCAGAATGGTTGCTTTAGGAGTAAAAACAAAACTCTATAGTAAAAAATAGACAATCAGAAAGATGAGAATAATTTTAATAATGCCCATCATAAACAGATGTTCACAGCCCAATGTTTGCCCTGAAATTTTACCAGGTTTCTAGTTAAACAGTTGTATAAATACAGTCATAAAATATCAGTGCAAAGAGAGCCTGAGAACCAAGAACAAAATACTTCTATCTTACATAATTACTAAAAATACGAAATTTCCCTGTGCTTTATTTTTCTCCAATATAAGAAAAAAAGGTTTTAAAACATTCTAAAGTAGAAGTGTGAATCAAAGCATCATAGAATGGCCCAGATTGGAAGAGACCTTTCAGATAAGGTCTAACCATCAACCCAACTCTGATAAGAACCACCCCTAAACCCTACCTCTGAGCTCAGTGTCTGCTTGTCTCTTAAGTCTCTCCAGGGATGAGGCCCCTAACCCTGCCCTGGGCAGCCTCTTCCAATGCTTGATTAGCCAAGAAGACTCAAATATCTGTCATTCTACCCAATCCTTGAAAATTAGTGCTTTACTGTTTATGAAATTCACCTTAGTGCTGGGACAACCGGGTAAATTCATGGCTAGACTTGTCTAATGTTGATTTAGAGGATACTTTCATGGTCATGTTATCACCATGAGTGTATTTTTTTGATGTCAAATAAATCCCAGGGAATCTCAGCTTGTTATAGGATTCTTTACCTTGTTACTTTCTCATCTTTCAAACAGACTAATCCTTCAAGGCCAGTCATGGGGTGGTAGATAGGAATTAATACTGAGATTCAAGTCTGCTGCTGATATCTGTAAGGAAATTCTAGCTATTCTACATCTGTAAGGAAATGTTGAATAAGCTGTGTCACAGAGCTTGTTCAAATATCATGAATTAATCAAAAAAGTGTTTTTAGGTTGCATTGAGCTCTTTCTGACTGGAATAGGTTAAAAACGAGTATATTTAATCTAACTAAGCATAGAGTGTTACAGTTTCTTTTCATTTGTATTGGGAGAACTATCTGGAATTGACACATCATCTTATTGTCTCAGTTTTTCTTCCTTTGTTTTCATAACGTTCCCCAAAATCCTCAGTAGCTAACTTGATTTCATCTCTCCCTCTTGAGCTGTCAGATCAGATTACATCTGATAGTTGAGGCAGTTCATCACCTACTTTGGTGGATGGTTATTGCTTTTTACATTTGTAAATACTGATGCCTTTATTTATTTTTTACTTTGGGGAGATTATAGAATCATAGAATGGCCTTGGTTGGAAGGCACTTTTCAGATCATTGAGTCCAATCATCAATCCAACTCTGAAAAGAACCATCCCTAATCTATATCTCTAAGTTCTATGTCTGCCCAGTTCTTAAATGTTTACAGGGATGGGACCTCAACCCCTGCCCTGGACAGCCTCTTCCAATGTTTGACAACTCTTTTAGTGTCAAAATGGTTCCTAATATCCATCCTAACCTTACCCTGCTGCAACTTGAGGTTATTTCCTCTTGTCCTAAAGGACATATATAGCAAAGCATTTCAGTCTACATTAACTACTGCCATAACTTCCTTTCAAACCAAGAAATGGGAGCTGCCCAGGAGTAGAGAAGTTTGTGTAGAGACTATATAATAACATCTGAACAATATGCTGTAAATCAGCACTGTATTTTCAAAATTAGAGAGTTAATCTGATTTTTGTCAGGAATTTGCTACTGAGGTTAATTACTGAAGTTTAATTACACAAATGTAAATATGTGAACATTTACAAGGTAGTTAATTTGAGTTTGGGAGATTGTCATGTTCATATTTGCATTCCTAAATTCCTTTGTCCTTGTTAGATAGCAGAAATTGACCCTCTTTTCATTGGTTTGTATGTTGGAAATAAAAATTGAGTGCTTAGCTATGATTATACCCTGCTTCAGATTTCTTTATTGTTGACTGTGCTGAAGTTGATGGTGTTGTTAAGAAATGAAGCTTTGACTCTGGAACTTCTTCTCTGATTCTGACTTCTTTTGTAGCCAGATATATGTCAAGTAGCTCCTAATTCTGCCCTTATAAGCACTGTGAGAATAAATTAATTTAAAGCTATGAAGGGTGAGATGCTATGAAGGCTTTCAAAATAACTCAGACAAGTTGGCAGGGAGCAACCTGATCTAGTACAACATGTCCTTGCTTACTGCAGAGAGGTTGGGCTAGATGGCCTTTGAAGGCCCCTTCTGAATCTGTAATTCTATGATTCTGTGATTTTAAATTCTGCTTCTTGATATTCTGGAGCTCTGATAATGTCATATGGAGCCTTTGATTTGGAGTTGTTAATGTGAATCTTCAATAGTCAGTAGCAGGTATACTTTGCCACCTGAATTTCAGCAGTATCTCAATGTCCCAACCTAATTCCATCAACACTTCTGTAAAGACAAAGACATTTTCTTGGAGTTTTGACTTCTGGGCTCAGCTCTTCCTCAAATTGTTTGACATGTTATAGGGTCTTAGAAAGCTGTATGAATTTCATTGCACCTGTCTACTGTGTTGTTCTTGAACAGCTGTGCCCCAGTTCCTCCAGCACTTAACATAGCCTTTTAAGCCACCTTCATGCTATGAAACATGCTAGGAATGACCTGTACTGGCTCCAGATCCTTGCTGGGAATTGCCTGGGCAAGTTACAGACACCCACCATGAGACCATGACAAAGGCCTTGTAACTGCTAAGAGCTTTATCCTCCAGCCCATGTAGTTCTGCCACTCTTATTATCACAAGCAAAACTTTAAAAGTTATTAATCCCAGGTTGGTTCTCACTGTCCAGGACAGAGATTTTACAAACCTGGTCTGGTGAGAGTTCTGTCTGCCCATGGTAGGGGGTTGGATCTGGATGAGCTATAAGATCCAGATCAGCTCCAATCATTCAACCGAGCTCTAATCATTCACAACCAAAGTCTCCCTTGGAAGAACTTACAGTGGCCTGGAGACCTCACTGCAGTTTTCCAGTTCCTGAAGGAGCCTGCAAGTAATCTGAGGAGGGACTGTTTACCAGAGCATGGAGTGATAGGACGAGGGGCAATGGGTTTAGACTAGAGAAGAGCAGGTTCAGCTTAGACATTGGGAAGTTCTTCCCCGTGAGGGTGATGAGGCACTGGCACAGGTTGCTCAGAGAGGTGGTGGAGGCCCCATTCCTGGGAGCATTCAAGACCAGCCTGATCTAGTGCAAGATGTCCTTGCTTATGGTAGGGCTTTGGACTACATGGCATTTAAAGTTCCTTCCCAGCTCAACACATTCTATAATCCCATGATGTATGAAAACAAATCAAGTCAGGGAATCAGCTGTGACTTAAATTGGCTTTGAGCAGAATAACTCACACTCTGTGTGGTTACACAAACTGAACAGCTGGCACATATTACCAGGTGACCAAGAGGAAATGAAGGCTGTGTCATTAAATCACAGGATCACTGTGGCTGGAAGGGACCTTTCAGATCACCAAGTCCAACCATAAATCCCACCCTGAAAAGAACCATCCCTGAACCATGTATCTCTGAGCTCCATGTCTGCCAATCTCTTAAATCTCTCCAGGACTGCTGCCTCAACCATTTTCTACTGTCATGTGCAGCAGCTCTCAGAAAATCTAATTATTTGTCTTCAGTTCTGGTTGAAGTAATACACAGGAGTCAGATTTTGGAAAGATTTTATGATATTAAATGTTGAGCTCTTAATAAAATCTTCCATTATCTCAATGGGAACTACTGAATAATTTTGAAAAACTATGCAACATAAGCAGCAGCTGGTCATAATACATGCAACATAAAATAATGGAGTCACATTTGCTACACTATTTCAGCCATATGAAGATTCAGATACTGTAGGGCTGTTGTAGTTTCTGGAAACTAGGCATTATAACAGGATACTTTGTATTCCATTTACTTCTGGTAAATCATGATGTATTAAAGTAGTAAAACCAAGAATGTGTTTTGTTGTTTTATGGAGGGAAAAAATGTTTAAAAAAATTCACATCCCTTTTATCTCCCCAAAATCTGCTTTGTCTACTGTGAAATGACAAACATTAGTATGTATTACTCATAAGAGTGTGTGACTAGTGACTGTCAAACTTACACGACAAGGATTTCCCAGCAGTTCACTTTTATTTTACAGTTTAACTGAGGGAGGAATGCTGTGAGCAGCCACTGAAGTAGAAGATACACAGACATGGGACATTGCAAAAGCCATGACAGCTAAGCAAACTCAGCTGAGAAGGAAGGGATGTGATACAGGCAATATTCTCCCTCCTTCATCACAACCTGTAAAATCATTAAAAATAAGTGAGATGTAAGGGAATGGTAGAAGTTCTTTAAGTTGTGGCTTGTATCCATATAGGAAAAGCTATGTATTCTCATCCATAAAATCTTAGAATGGTTTGGGTTGGAAGGGACTTTAAAGATTGTCTACTTCCAATTTCCCTGCCATGGACAGGGACACCTCCCACTAGACCAGGTTGCTCAGTACCTCATCTGCCCTGGCCTTAAACACCTCCAGAGAGTGGGCATCCACAATCTCTCTGTACAACCTGTTCCAGTGTCTCACGACCCTCAGGGTAAAGAATTTCTTTCTTACATCTAGCCTGAATCTCCCCTGTTTCAATGTACATCCATGATGGTTTATTTTCACAGAATCACAGGATGTCAGGGATTGGAAGGGACCTCGAGAAATCATCTATTCCAATCCCTCTGCCGGTACAGGAACACCTAGATCAGGTCACACAGAAATACATCCAGGCAGGGTTTGAATGTCTCCAGAGAAGGAGACTCCACAACCGCCCTGGGCAGCCTGTTCCAGTGTTCTGCCACCCTTAGTGAAAATTTTTTTTCTATATTTCTGTGGAACCTCTTATGTTCCAGCTTGTCCTATCATTGGATGTCACTGAGAAGAGCCTGGCTCCATCCTCCTGACACTCACCCTTTACATATTTATAAACATGAATGAAGTCACCCCTCAGTCTCCTCCAAGCTAAGGAGACCCAGCTCTCTCAGCCATTCCTCATAAGGGAGATGCTCCAATCCCTTAATCATATTTGTGGTTCTTCGCTGGACTCTCTCAACTAGTTCCGGGTCTTTCTTGAACTGTGGGCTCCAGAACTGGACACAATATTCCAGATGTGGTCTCACCAGTGCAGAGTAGAGGGCAACTTATTCCAGTGTCTCACCACCCTCATGGGGAAGAATTTCCTCCTAACTTTTCATCTAAAATCTCCCCTGATCAACTTTCAAACCATTGCCTCTTGTCCTATGGTTTCATGCCCTGGCAGATAGTCCCTCCCCAGATTTCTTGTAGGCCAGCCACTCCAGATACATTTGAAGGTCCAGTGTCACAACCTTGTTTGACAAGGACTACCACTTTGGATAACTATATTTAAGGATGAGTTGTAATTTTATAGCCTTGAGTAAGATGCATCCATTCCTTTAAGGAAATGATTAATTGCTGGTTGTTTATAACAGTGTTCTCTTCTGTATTTTTTACATCATTTAATGAGCTTTGAGCAGTGCAATCTCATTTCTCTGATATTTTTGAAAAAGAAGGACTGGTTGGACCAATCTCTCCTCTTCCCCATCCTGCCTTTGCTGTGCAAAGGGATATTATCCAAGAAGGAGGATAAAAAAGGGTGATACTCGTCTGAAACAGATTGCAAGGGGAAGCCTGGCCCTGTCAGGCTCAGCTGAGCATTAGGTCTGGTCATTTATCACTGTCAGATGGGCGAGGGGGTGTGGGGGGGAAAGAAGCACTGGACCGTTCCTGCTCATCTGCTGAGTGACAGCTGATGGAAGCCTAATGCGACCTCCAGGCAGATAATCTGCCACCAAGG
Organism: Turnix velox; assembly: GCA_013400935.1. Lineage (NCBI taxonomy): Eukaryota > Metazoa > Chordata > Aves > Charadriiformes > Turnicidae > Turnix > Turnix velox. The sequence goes on along the minus strand of VZTY01027417.1, from coordinate 460,982 downwards.
GGAGAACGTGGACTAGAGAGATACTCTATCACGGGCTGCACGCCCTCACAGCAACTGACATCTTCACAAGGCAGAGAAAGAAACCTCGGGCAGGCTTTAAGGGACCGGGGTATATTGTAATGCTCGGCTAAAAACCACACAGTGCCTCATTTCCATGATTTTGTGGAAATCTGTTTTTAAAAACAGATTAAGGGCATTGCAGAGACATGCGCCGGACGCAGAAGCGATAATGCCATGACAATATTCAGATGAGGAAAAGCATATTTAAAAACAGCAAAATCCAACCTGCCAAATACAGGCCTTTGAGTAGGCCTTTGTAGTTAATGGAAAATATCTTGTGAGGGAAAACTAAAATTAAAGCAAGAAAAATCAAATAAGAAAATGTTAATACTATTTCCTGCAACATTTTATCCAATAAACTTGTACTGTTTGCTAATTTAGAGCAAAACAGTGTGAAAATATGCTGTTTCCAAAAATTCTTGCTTTACCACCTGATGAAAAATTGTCCATCTTTAACTTTGTCAGTCACAAGCTGCAGATTTTATTTTTCTTTAATTTGCTATTATTTTTATTAACAGTATCTAATTTTGCCCTTCATTACAAATCACATGCATCAGCTTAACCAGGGAACGTTTTAATTGAGCCCTGCTGGAGATTTTCCAATAAATTAACATTACATACTTTTAACAGATGTCTGAATTAGGCATTGTTATTAGACAGTGTAATTAATAGAAGTATTACTCAAATTAAAATCTCAGGGCCTCAGAAAAATTAAATTGTAGGTGACTGAGTGATGTTAACTCATTGATAGGTAGTGACTGGTGGATTCCATCCACTGGGGTTTATTAGCCCAATAAACACCCTTTGTCCAGGTAGCTGGAGAGGGTTTTGGACAAACTCTTTAGCATAAGGAATCAAGACCAATGATAATGTGAAGTTCTTTAACTTGTCACTGTCTTATTGGTACTGTATGCATAATATCTTTCTGAGATGTTATAAAGTTTTAGTAGCGTGTGTTAGTTTTCTTTTGGATATGAAAACAGCAGTAGGCCTGATTGTTCCCTGGCTTGGATCTTCAAAACTTTTTATTTTCAGTTTCCTGAAGGACAAATGCAAAGCTGGTATAAAGCAGGACATTTATGCAAGGAAGAATCAAACCTTCAAAAGGTACAGATAATCCACTAGCTGGAGAAGAGTAGGAGAGTGGCTTTTCTTCAGTATTGGTTCTCAAAGTCAATGGAAAGTTTTACATTGGAATTAATTTGACCTAATAAAGATGCCTTTATTTGAGCTAACCATGATAAAATCTTTCATAGTAGTTGGGGACAAACAGTTCAATTTGCTTAGAGATATGGTTTAGTGATGTTACTTGTCAGAGTTGAATTGATGGTTGGTCTTGATGATCTGAAAGGCCCCTTCCAACCTGGGCCATTCTATGATTCTGTGATAAGATTAATCTCTTCTCTGTGTGGTGCCTAAAAGCAGATGAATAGCTCAGTGCTGCACATTTCTCCCCATTAATTCTAGAGCTTTGGATGAGAGGATCCTTTCTTGGGCCAAGCTCTTCCATGTTGTATTACGGAGTGGGTGCAGAGAAGGGCAATGGAACTGGAGCACAGGTCTTGTGATGAGCAGCTGAGGAGGCTGGATCAAAGGAGGCTGAGGAGAGACCACCTCTCTCTCTTCAGCTCCCAGAAAGGAGGGTGTAATCAAGGGGTTCAGGCTCTTCTCCTGAGGGAACATCCTCAAGTTGCACCAGGGGAGGTTTAGAATAGATATTAGGAACAATTTTTCTACTGAATGGGTTTTCAAGTATTGGAAGAGGCAGCCTAGGGCAGTGATTGAGGTCCCATCCCTGGAAGCATTTAAGAGATGGGCAGACAAAGAGCTTGGGATGGTTCTTGTCAGAGTTGGGTTGATGGTTGGACTCAGTGACCTGAACAGTCCTTTCCAACTAAGGCTATTCTGTGATTCTGTGTTTTAATGCAATATTAGAATACTGGAGAAGCAGTGTTTCTCTGTGAGTCCCTCTTGAATTATTTCTCTCTCTGCTTTTCTATTTATCTACAGATTCATAGCCAGCCTGAATTTCAAAGGCATTTTCTCCCTTTGAATGGATGTGAATGTACAGCAAATATTATTTAGAGTAGTATTTTGAGAGACTTTCAACATAAAGAATCAGTAATAGATCATTGTCGTTGATAAGATGCCCAGTATTAATTGGCACCAGATCCAACTGCTCTCCAGCTGAGCCCTCAGGAAGTGACCATCCTAAATCAAATGTACCATTTAGAAGGTTGTTTATGTAAATATTAGGGTGTAAAAAGAAACTGTAAAAGAGCAACCTACTTCAAAGCAATCTGGATGTTTTGCCAGTAGGCCTGTTGTATTTATTAGGCAGTAGTTTTAAACTGGTGCAGAGCAAGTTTAGATGAGACATTAGGAAGAAGTTCTTCACTATGACAGTGTTGAGTCACTCGCACAGGTTGCCCAGAGAGGTGATGGAGGCCCCATCTCTGGAGACATCCAAAACCAGGCTTTATGAGGCTCTGAGCGATGTGATCTAGTGTAAGATGTTCCTTACTGCAGGACTAGGCAGCCTTTGAAGGTCTCTTACAACTCTATGATTCCGTTATTTTCTCCGCTGAGCTTTCCTTTGTGTAGGCTGGCATAGGATCTGGTATTTATGTTGCTGATTCATGGGCAAAAAGATGTTGAATCAGGCTGTGTTGAGGAGCAAACCAGCAGAGATGACATTTCCAGCAGCACTGTAAAGCCATGTTGATTTTTTATTCTGTGAATCTTCTCTTCTTCTCTCAGGTGATGGTCCCCACCCTTTTAAACTGGTTTTTTTTCCCTTCTTCTCTCCAAGGAAGATGCAAGTGCAAGCTCTTCTTCTGTCATAAGGAAATGGTAGTTATTCCTGGAGCTACTTCGCTTCTCTCTTTGCTTCATTGCAGAATTTCTGCCTGGAGCTTTGTGCTGGTTTTCATTTTTCATGGTGCACATACCATGTCCCAGTTGAGTACCCAGTGCATGTTTTATTTATGAGCTTTTCACCCTGTCTTTGAGATCATTAATAAAGCTGCTAAGTAAACCCAGGCATAACAATCATCCTTGCTACACCCAACTGGACATCTTCACCTGACTTGGTTACGTTGTGTTTATCATCTTCCTTTGTTTGGATCTTGTGGATTTCCAGCTTGTCCAATAGCATTCTTACCCAGGCTGGTTTAGATAAGGGTTTCAAGTGGGGTTTTGAAAGGTATTGTCTCTCCTTCTGAAATAAAGTCCAACTGGATTTTATCTGCTTCATTCAATTCCTACACAAACAGCCCAGTGCTGCTGGCACTGCCTAGAAAGCAGGAGTGGAAGAGATGCCATGGGTTGTTCCCATTATGTAGATAGCTCAATATCATACTCTGCTCCAGTTTTGGGTCTTTTTCTGTGCATTCAGTGTGTTTCTGAGTCAAAAAATGATGGTGGACTCCCATAAAGCATGCACAGAAAATAAGGAGGTAGCTCTGGTTTGGTGTATGGGGATCTCCTCCCTTCAGGAGCTGTAGTATCATGGAAATGATAGGGAAACTTGTTAGAAGGTCTAAAAAGTGATGACTGTCACCTCTACATGATCAAAGGGAGAAAACAACATGCAGCTCATGCACGAAGTATGGTTGGCAGATGAGCCTATGAAGTAGAAGAGCAACTTTTCCTTGGTGCTATAGAGAAGCAAGTTGAGGAGGAGGCTGATGTCTAACTGATGGACTAGGACAGTGTTCTTCACAGGACTATTCCTTAGGAATAGCTCCAGAGAGCTTTCCTTAGTTCTCAAGGAAAGCATATTTTGACAGCCATCATGGGCAATAGTGAGAAAAATATTGGACAATAGGAAGAAACTCTGACTCATAGGGTGGTGAGACACTGGCACAAGTTGCCAAGGAGGTGGTGGAGGCCCCACCCCTGGAGACAATCAAGGCAAGGCTTGATGAGGCTCTCAGAGCCTCATCTAGTACAAGATGTCCCTTCTCACTGCAGGGAGGTTGGACCCAATGCATTCTATGATTATAAAAGATGTGTATGTAATTGTAGATAGCAGACCCATAGTGTAGAGTTATTGGGAAGATAAAATCTTAAACATTTGAAGGCTGCCTGTCTTCTTAGAAAGAAAATTGTCTTTCTATTCTTGTTTAGTTTTTAATTTTTGAACACGTGTGATCTCCATTTTTGTAATCTCACAACCGGCATGCTAAAAACATAGGTTTCAAAAATGGAACCTGGTGTTTCCATGTTGTGTTATAAGTCCATGAATTAGGGCTTTCGGAATTGAAATGGTACTATTATCCCAAAAATAGCACAAAGGTTGACTACTGTGTACGTGTACCTAATATGTTTCTGTTTATGTGTTACTTGGCTGAACTGGGTGAAAAGTTCAAGGTCTATTACTCCAGTACAGCAACAAAACTCCTGTGAGATCGACTTACCTTCCAGCAACTCTTATTGATAAGATTGTTGTTTTCCTCTACTATTGCTTCTGTTCCCATTTTTATCATATGTTTTACTGATATAATTTGTCCTAGTTAATAACCTAGAATCCCTGCTGTTGTCAAGGCCATGTTTTAATAAATATACGGTTAATCCTCCCACTGATTAGATCATAAATCTCAGTGATACTGCTGCAAGTGATATAGGTGGAATTCATTTGAGTTTGTCACTGGTTTCCTTATAATCAGGACTCAGAAACTGATGTTTTTAAAATATGATTCATTTCATCCCAAAGAAAACATCCAAAATATGCCAGATGAATCACCAGTGAAGTGTCTGGTTCATTACAGAGTACAAATGAATCCAAGGCTTAGTACTCAGACATGGATATCCATTGGAGATGACTAGAGCCAAGTGGTATGAATTCCAATTTAACCATTTTTAATTGGACCTTAATGTGTATACTCCGAAACACAAAACCTAAACCCCTTGTTGACAGAATCAGAAAATGCATCAAGGGTATAGGAATTGTAGTATGTGTTGATTTGGAAGGAACCTTTGAAGACCATCCAGTCCAATCCCCCTGCCATAGATGAGGTTGCTCAGAGCCTTATCAAGCCTGGCCTTGAATGTCTCTAGGGATGGGGGCTCTACCATCTCTCTGGCCATCTTGAGCCAGTATCTCACCACGCTCATGGTGAAGAACTTCTTCCGAATGTCTCATCTAAACCTGCCCTGCTCCAGGTTAGAATCACTGTCCCTCATCCTATTGCTCCATTCTCTGCCAAGAAGACCCTTCTCAGCTTTCATGAAGGCTTCTTCAAGTACTGATATGCTGTGCTGCGATTATGTTTCTCTGTGTGTCATGTACATGGTACATGGCTTTGTCTCCTTATTTAGATTGAATCATAGAATAGTTTGGGTTGGAAGGGACCTTAAAGATCATCGAGTTCCAACCCCCCTGCCATAGGCAGGGACACCTCCCACTAGACCAGGCTGCCCAGTGCCCTGTCCAGCCTAGTCTTGAACACCTCCAGAGATGGGGCATCCACAACCTCCCTGGGCAACCTGTTCCAGTATTTCACCACCCTCACTGTAAAGAATTTTTCTTATGTCTAGTCTAAATCTATCCCCCTCCAATTTGTATCCATTGTTTCTAGTCCTCCCATCCGATATTATGTTAAAAATTCCTTCCCCTGCCTTTCTGTAGGACCCCCTCAGGTACTGATAAGTTACTCTGAGGTCCCCTCTGAGCCTTCTCTTCTCCAGGCTGAACAACCCTAACTCCTTCAGCTTGTCCTCATAGGGCAGTTGCTCCTTGAGAGCCCGAAGTCTACTATAGTAGTTTGCAGTATACTTTCCTCTGGTCATACTCCAAATGTAGAATCACAGAATGGCCCAGGTTTGAAGGGACCTCTCAGATCAGTCCAACCATCCACCCAGCTCTTGGTGAGAACCAGCCCTAAACCACATCTCTAAGCTCCATGTCTGCCTGCCTCTTAAATCCCTCCATGGATGGGGCTTCAACCACTGCCCTAGGCAGGCACTTCCAACACTTGATAACACTATCCATATAAAAAAAATTTGTAATACCCAGTCTAACCCTTCCCTGATGCAACTTGAGGCCATTTCTTCTTACACTAAAATAAATCCCTGATCCTCATACCCCCACAATTCACCATCCTCTGTCCAGCTGTCATGTACCCAGCACCCCACACTCAGGATGTCCATCTGTTTTTACACAGAGTATTTTCCCTTGCCCTACAGATGCTCCTGTATCCTGGCTTTCCCATCACACACACCATCTTCTCTGACCTGGAAGCCCACCTACCCCTTTTCTCAGGATCCTTCTCTGCATGACATTCTGCTTCCTATTAGCACAGTCCCACAGCTCCTGGCACATCTGTTTGGCCACTAATCTGCAAATCCCAGTAGGCTGGAAATTTCCAAATCTGCTGTTTCTCCTCCTCTGCATCTCTGCTCCCCTCTTCAGAGAAACAAATTAATTTTCATTTTTCAAAAAGTCATTTACCTGTCATTTCTGTTGGTACATTTCCCAGTAGGAACAAAAGCAGCCTGCAATACTCTTGCCCTTGTTGATTAGAGAGAACGTATGTTTTTTGGAGGAGTCCCTGTATTTTGGGCCTGAGCTGCCACACTGTGCTAGGACGCATCATGTTTTGTAGCATCAATCAGTTCCCGTGATGTAATCTGTTTGATAGCGTGGATGCAACGGGACATAGTGTGTCACATTGCGAGACATCAGCTCCAGAATTCATTTCAAAACTGTTTTCAGCTACCCCTCTTCCTTTACTGACCTATTTTAATAACCAAAGCTATTTGTTTTTCAGCGAAAAATTGCAATTAACATTTTCTGTTAAATGATACCATGCTTTTTTAAAATAAAAGTTGGGAGAAAAATAATAGAATGGCCCAAATCTTTGTTGGCAGTGATTTACCTTTACATAGATGATCCTCATTTTAATTGGTAATGGGTTGGCAGCTGATCTCTGCTGTTTGTCAGGGGATGGAACTAGAAAAGGGGGAAGTGAAAGACACCCTGTAGATCATGGATGCCATCTCTCTGCCAGTGCTGAGAACCAAAATGCCTTGTCAGGGTTGGAGAAACATAAATGACTGTGGCTGGACAGCAACATCCTTGTGCTGAAAATATTCCCTTGGGGTGCAAAGGGATTTGAAACAGAACACATGGGGTTTCCTTTGATGTGACGTTAGATTTTCATGTTACACAGGAGCTCACAGAACTGACAGTTCCACTCATTGAACTAGATCTGGAAATGAAGAGGTTCTATTTAATCACCAGCTCGGAAAGATTTCTGCTATACATTACACATCCAATTCTACTATTAACTCTGCAGAGACCTAAAGTAGAGACTCTCTCTCCCTCTCATGCCCCTCTTTAGTCCTCCAGGAGCCTGCCCTGGTGAAGCTCTGCTGCCATGAAATTTTCCATTAAGGAGCTTTTTGAAAACCTCCAAATGATGTTCACCTTCAAGGACAAGGATGAATAGTTTTTAGGCAGTTTAGGTTGGAAATGAGGGGGTTTAGTAGGTAGCCCTACCTACAAGATTCTCTCCAACAGCCAAGCATCCACTCTGTCCATTACAGATCATTGTGAAACCATTTCAAAAGCATTATCAGTTATCCTGGAGATAAGAGAATCCTAGAATGTGTTGAGTTGTAAGGGACCTTCCAAAGCCATCTATAACAACCCCCTGCAGCGACATCTTGCACTAGATCAGGTTGCTCAGAGCATCATCAAGCCTGGCCTTGAATGTCTCCAAGGATCATGCCTCCATCACCCTTCCCGTTTCGTTGTCTCACCACTCTCTTGGGGAAGAACTTCTTAATGTCTTATCTAAACCTGTCCTGCTTGGGAGATGGGGAGAATAGAAGATGAAAGATATCTCTGCTATATGGAGATGTAAGAATCTAGTTTGATAATAATGACTGAAAAAATCCTACCGTTGTAAAATTTATAGAATTTATATGACATAATTTGGTACATGAAACATTTATAACTCCTCTTGGGTTATACATCAGATACCATATTAGAGAGTGAAAACCTTTTTAGAGAGGAAATATCTTCTGGATTTTGAGATAAGTTGATGATGGAAGGTTTATACTTTTGTCTAAAATATTAAGCTGAGTCCTATTCCAATAACTTTTGAGGAAACGATCACCTTTAAGAATGACAGGTGCAAAAAAAAAAAACCAACAAAACTTTCTGCCTCTGTCAAAGCTGGTTTAGTGATGGTTCTTGTCAGAGAAGGGCTGATGGTTGGACTCTGTGATCTAAAAGGTCCCTTCTAACAAAGACCTTTTTATGATTCTGTGTCTCTAGCAGAGTTAGTTGTTAAGAAATTAAATGCTGCCTGTAAATTTAACTACAGTTAATATAGAAATGTGAGTATTTGAAAAAATTAACAAGTGTGTAATTCATTATCTGTTGACATAAACTAGTCAAATTAAAAACAAATGGCAAAATGGTTAAATTTTTTTTTTCATAAAATACTGATAGAGAGGGGTCATTTTTCTTCCTCTCAACTGAGTTTTCATGTGTCACCTGTGTTGACATTTTATCAAAGGACAGTGAATCCTCTTAAGTTTTTTTGCTATTTAACCTTCTTTAGCTTTGGATTTCTTCCCTTTGGTGAGTTACAGACCATTTTATCATTACATGTGAAATGGTAACACTGAGCTGCCAAACTGGTATGGTGGGTTTTTTTTCCAAAACATTACAGTCTTTTACTAGAAAGAAAAATTAAATAATTTCTTTTTTACGAGACAGAAAAGAAACCCATTGGCCTTTAATTATGTACCGTATACTGATGGTGGACAGCAGTAAAAAGTGTTATATGAAGAAGCAGTAGGGGATGTCAGGCTTGACAGCCCGTGTGTCTCACAGTGGGTTACCAATCATGCCATGAGGAGCATTTTCTCAATATCTTATTTATTACAGATCACTTCACCTGCCTTCTGCTACAGGCTATATTTGTTGTTACATCAGTTTTCAGATTTCTGATAATTCTGCCTTCTCTGAAAGCAGTAAAACTCTCTCAGCCATCACAGAAGCAGTGAATATGGTATAAAAGAATCATAACATGACCCAGGTTGGAAGGGACCTTTCAGATCATCTAGTCCAACCATCAACTCAGCTCTGACAAGAACTGCTCCTATCTAAGCTCTATGTCTGCCTGGCTCTTAAATCTCTCCAGGGATGATGCCTCAGCCACTGCCCTGGGCATCCTCTTCCTATGCTTTAGAATCTTTCAGTGTCAAAATTTTCCCTGATACCAAGTCTAAACCTCCTCTGGTACAACTTCAGGCCATTTCCTCTTGTCCCATGGCCTCTCCTTTGGGAGAAGAGCCCAACCTCCCATGGCTACGCTCTCCTTTCAGGGAGTTGTAGGAAGTGAGAAGGTCTCCTCTCAACCTCCTTTTCTCCAGGCTGAACACCCCCAGCTCCCTCGGCCACTCTTCACAAGACTTGTGCTCCAGACCCTTCATCAACTCTGTTGCCCTTGTCCGGTCCTGCTCCAGCACCTCAGTGTCTTTTTTGTGGTGGCTGTCTCAAAACTTAAATGTCTTATCACTGTAGCCTTCATTTTACTGTGGTCTTTCTATGTGCATGTACAAACTCCAGCATGAAAGTTAAACTTGGGCAGTCAATGAGTTTTTAAATAAAATTCATAGGATCTGCAGTTTGCAGTGAAATACCATCAGTCTGTTACGTGTTTTCAGGTGGCATCTGTCCTCCCACTTTTCATTACTTCCATGAGGTGAAGTTGTGACAGTGGATGATATTCTCCTCTTACACCCAAAATTTAGAAGCTATTTAAATAACTTGCTTATTCAATACTGAACATGTTTCTTCACCCCTCTTTATTTAGGTGAATGCAATCTTTTCCATGCAGAGCTGACTCTAAGTTCTTTGCCTCTTTGTTATCTCCAAACACAGTTTGGAGATAATTACACAGTTGTTTTGAATTAGTATGGCAACTACAGGAAATACGTATGTGCCATATGCAGCCATTACTGCAAAGTGAGCAGGGCTTTTGTGCTTCTTTTGTGACCATCTTGTGACTCTCATGACACGTATTATGACTTACGCGATACAAATGTCATGAATTACAGAATCACAAACTGGCAGGGGATGGAAGGGACATCTGGACATCATCCAGTCCAACCCCCACCCAGAGCAGGTCTCACAGGAACATATCCCAGTGGGGTTTGAATGGCTCCATAGACAGAGAGATTCTGCCACCTTTCTGGGCAGCCTCTGCCAGGGCAGTGCCACCCTCACAGCAAAATAGTTCCTCTTCATGTTTAGATGGAATTTTCCATGTTGCAGTTTGTGGCCATTCCCTCTTGTCCTGTCACTGGGAACCCAGCCTTTAGCTATTGATGAGATTTCCTCACAGACTGCTCTTCTCCACGTGAATAGCCCCAAGGCTTGGAGCCTTTCCTCCTCAGATAGGTGCTCCAGTCTCTTGGTCATCATCAACCTGTCTGAAATTTCCAGCTTCTCTGTGATCTGGCTACCACATTGACAATGGAGTGAGTCTTTGGTGTAGCCCATGTTAAAAAAACCTTCACTATGGTGTGGTGGGAACTGTAGCCAAAGGTGTCTAAGGCAAAACGGAAAGGGAAAAGGAGTAGTTCAAGCAGCATCTAACTTGCTTTCCTCCTTTGCTTCATCTATTCTCATTGATTCTACCTTTTCCTCCTCCTCTCCCAACCTTCCCATTGTGCCAGTTTTGGTAGGAGGTGGAGGTAGCTCAGGGTAATAGTTTAATCAGCTATTTTCAATTCAATTCTTTGTTGTACTTAGCTTAGAAAATTAACAGTCCTTGTGTATAAATATGATCCCTACTCTGGGATTAATTCGATTATGTGAAAAGCTCAGTTTTCATTTAAAAATAATAGCTTTTGGGTTGCACTGATGAAACAAGTCATCTAAATATTCCCTAGTGGTTTTGAAATCAGAAGACAAATATGGAAAACATATAAATGTTCTCAAATCTTTACACAGATTGTTTGAGACTGAATGATCAGCAGCTAAACTCCTACAAGGACATTCTGGGAGGGCTGGGGCTGTTCAGCCTGGAGAAGAGAAAGCTACAGGGAGACCTCATAGTGACCTACCGGTACCTGAAGGGGCCTACAAGACAGCTGGGGAAGGACTGGGTATGAAGCAATAGGATGAGGGACAGTAGTTTTAATCTGGAGTAGAGCAGGTTTAGATTAGGCATTAGGAAGAAGTTCTTCCCCATGATGGTGGTGAGACATTGGTCCAGGTTGCCCAGGGAAGTGTTGGAGGCTCCTTCCCTGGAGAAGTTTAAGCCAGGCTTGATGAGGTTCTGAGCAACTTGATCAAGTGCAGGATGTCTCCACTTACCGCAGGGGGTTGGGCTATATGGCCTTTGAAGGTCTCTTCCAATCCAACACATTCTATGATTCTATGAATATTTTGAGATGAGAAAATTTCTGGTTTTCACTCAATGAAAATCAGTGAATCATAGTGAAGGCTGGATATTTTTAAGCAGCTTCATTTGGGTCCCCAAATAGAGAACTGATAGTCATTAATGACTTAGCCTAGAATTCCTCTTGAATATTTTCAGTTATGATGCCTTATGAAGACTTTCCTAGTCATTGATCCCATTCTTGTTGTAACTTTGATTTCACCTGTACAGAGAGATAAGTTTTTGCCTGTAAGTGAGGTTGTTCTATGTTAGAGCAGTGTTTTCCTATTGCATATTTAAAATTTGTGAGTCTGATTCTTTTAAAAGCTACAGATTTGATGGCAATGACTTTACTATGAATCTAACTTAACGGCAGTGAGATTTTATTAAACTGAGTTTTTAATTCCCTCCAGGCTTATGAAAAAAGTAATCTGTTTAGAACTTCTGTCAGCCTGGTCTGAAAGAAATTATTTTTTAAATAAAACTTTCTTATTGGAACATCTTTCATTGTTAAAATTGTGTATTACAGGTGTGATACAATCACCATGCATGGAATTGTAAAGATAAATGAAGTGTGTACTAACAAATTAAAATGTGCCAGAGAACAGGCCCAGGCACTGGAACTTGATTGTTCTGGAATATTGCTAGGATAGGATCTAACATGATTTCAGCTCAGCTAATTAACACTCTCTCAAAGAGTTTCTAGAGATGACATGTTTATTTTAATAGTTTACTAGAATTGATATCGCCTAATCTGTGTGGGGAGAGAACTTTACTTGAACTCAGTGAACCTTGAGAGGAGGATAATTTAGGACTATATTAGAAACTATTAAGTGACACACTACAAAGACTTTACTGGGCACTGGCAAGGCCCCACTTCAAATGCTGTGTCTGGTTTTGGGCCCCTCACCACAAAAAAGACACTGAGGTGCTGGAGCAATGCAGAGGAGGGCAACAGAGCTGGTGAGGGGTCTGGAACACAAGTCCCTTCCAATCAAAGCCATTCTGTGATTCTAAATAATGCCAAAGAAATGTGGAGCTGTTCAGCTACTTTGCATTATCTTTCCATAAATTACGCTGTTTCACAGGTACAGTGGGTCTGTGTAGGATTATTTCTATAAAAATCCAGAGAATCTGAGGAGCCAGGCACTGCTCCTATTTCAAGCAGACTTTGCCTGAAGCTATCATTTAATGTCAGGACCTCTAGGATGTGTATTTCTAGTTCTGCTCAGCAGGGAGCAAAGAACATTGTAGATGTCTCTGAAGTGTAGTTTGAAAAATGTTAAAAAGAGTTCTCAGAGTTGAGGATGGAGCAGCATTCAACAGTTGGAAGAGGAAGTCCCTTGTTGTTTGCTTTGCTTCATGAAAATGCTGACAGCTTGAATATCAAGAAAAGAGAAATAAAACTTTATTCCTTAACAGTTGGCTTCCTGTTGAAACTCTGAGGATCAAGATCAAGAAGATAAAATAAAGCCATTAATTTCCTCAAAATTTTAGTTTTGTGAGTGCCTGTATGATGTGTTAGCCTGCTGAAGGATTAACCCTATAAATAATGACAGCAGTATTTTGTGTTGTTTTCTCCTCTGGAATACAGGAAAAAATGTAAAATAAAATATTAATATAAAATAAAAGAGAATTATTTTATCTGAGATCTTTGATATAAAAGTGTTATGGCATGAGGGAGACAGCGTGAGGACTCTAAAAATATGATTTTCATTCAAGCCCACCTCACCCCTCAAAGTTTAATTTTACTTTTAATATATGGAAAGCCTCACCATTTGAAATGTTAACTACTTCATACATCATGTATGTCACACTCTCTTTAAATGAAGGCAGCTCTCAGGGCTAGGGCAGGGTGCATTTATTTGATCTTGCATGATGTGTCCTAATTTTTCTGGCTCTTCACTTGTCTACAATGGCTGTAGATCATGTTAGTAATACAAGGTATGGCTAACGAGGTTGCAACCTTGTAGGGCATTGGTCATATTGCTCCTACTCCAGATCCTCTGAACAATGTCCTGCCTAAAGCTCCTCTCTTGGCTCATGTGGCAATTCAATCTTCTTAAATGCAAACAATTGACTTTATGGCACCTCTTGCTCCAATTGAGGAAAACCCTGATATTCCCTTCTCTTTGTTGCTAGATATTTTATGCTGGCAGGGATTAGTTCTGTACTCTGCCTCCCTGCTAATAAAAAATACTGCTTTCAGGCTATTCAGAGGAAAATCTCATGTTTTTCATCTGACCTATTTTATTCCTCACCAGGTTCTGTTCTAGAGCCATCAGTATGAGAAGGGTTGAGAGAATTGGGGCTGTTTGGGGAAAAGAAGGCTATAGGGAGACCTAGCAGCTTCCCAGTACCGGAAGGGGTCTACAAGAAAGCTGGGGAAGAGCTGTTTGCAATGGCATGGAGCAATAAGATGAGGGGCAATGGCTTTATACTAGAGCAGGGCAGGGCTAGAAACATTGGGAAGAAATTCTTCCCCATGAGGGTGGTTAGACAGGTTGCCCAGAGGGGCATTCGAGGCCTCATCCCTGGAAGCATTTAAGGCCAGTCTTGATGAGGCTCTGAGTAACCTGATGTCCCTGCTTACTGCAGGACGTTTTGACTAGATGGCCTTTGAAGGTCTCTTCTGACTGTGATTCTACAGGAAGGATAATAATGCACACAGAAAACCTCTGCTTTCTCCCTGAAAAATATTTGATGAACAGAAACTTCTATTTCAACTTCAGACCTTCAACTTTCTTTCTTTGCACCATCATTGACAATGAGTTGCAGTAGATCAAGAAATGAATGTGGCATTTCCATTGAAAAGGATTGGGAATATTCTGATGTGGATTTGTGCTTTTTATCTTATTTGGGGGTTGGGGAACTCATTTTCAGGTTATACCTATAACCTTTCCAGGTTACATAGACAGCCCTGATTACACAGTAGCATGAAGCCAATTTTATCTTAAGGAGTAGAATTTTCTTTCCAGTCAGGAAAGTACATTGGGATAAAATTTCTTTGGGATGTGAAGAATATGGTGTTGAGCTTGGAAACAGCAGTTTTTACCACCTGGGAGCAATCTCGTCACAGAAGCAATCAGGCCAAACTTCTACTATTTTATTATATAGAAATCATCCCTGACAGCACCAGTGATACTGTAATATTGCTCTTTCCTATGTACTTTGTATTCCTTAAGACTGAAAGTCTCCTCTTGATTTGGCTTTTATGCAAATACTTTGTATAGGTGTTTTGTATGTATGCTCCCATATGCTTGTGAAGGTTACTGAAGAAGCTCAATGTGAACATCAGTGTGCTCTGGCAATCCAGAAGGGATGCAGATCATGCACACAGTTTGTGCTAGGCCATATAAAAAACCTTGTGGTTCAGCACCAACATATTCTAGCAGCAAGAGAAAATGGTATTTTCCCTGCTTTTTCTGCTTGCACAAAAGAGGTTGCTTTCAAGAGTGCTCCACCTTTGATGGCGACTGACTTTATATGGCTCTGAATGTGTGTATCATATTAGTATCAGATTACTTGTCTTAATCACTAATCTGAAATATTCATATCAGTTTCATATTCATATTTCAGTATCAGTTTATATTTAGCTTGGAGTTTTTTGGTTTATATGCTGGAACTCATGGACAGTATTTTTAAAAAATAGGCTTAGAAAGTGTGAAGTTCCGCATATTTATGAACTGTACATGGCATTTTTCATAAATCAAACTTTAGGTTTTGACAATGCTGCAAGAAAAAATAAAAGCAGCTGTTTTTATGCAAAGCATATATTCAATTACATGACTTTTTTTTTCCACTTCTAGATAAGCATCACGTCAATGGAAACAGAATGGTAGAACCTTTCCCGGAGGGGACACAGATGGCTATATTTGGTAAGTCATAGATTTTAAAATAAAACCTTTAAACTGTACAGTGTTACTGCATGTCAAATTTCTTAATTTCAGTGTGAGTCATTAAGAGTGTTAGAATGTAGGTTGCTATTGCCATTTTCTCATCCCTACAATCAGCTAAAGCCACTGAACTTCAGCTTCAACTTACTGTTGAAGAGAATGAAAACTTTCCTAACTGCATTGTGAACATGTAAATTTTGGTTGTTTAGAAAGAATGTAATTCTTGACTTCTACAAAGTAGTACATAAGTGTTTTAGAAAATATATTATATAATATATATTATATTATACATTA